>JAJHIY020000982.1:10000-12500 GCA_022114975.2 Lampris megalopsis | reverse complement strand
TGTGGCTGAGTCCAACTGTGAATTGGCCTTCTTAGATTTGATTAATCTCCTAATAACCCACATAAAAGTGTCATAACTGCACAATAACACACAGGTGTTGGTTGAGTTGGACTTTTCATTTCGCTAGCTGCTCACGTCTCGTGTATTTATGTGCAAATATCCGTTTGCATGGACAACTTTTGTAAAGTTACGCCGCTACAGTTTAATGAGACGTAATAATAATAATACATTTTATTTGTGGGCACCTTTCAGAGCACTCAAGGACACCTTACAGGACACAGTTAAAGAAACCAGCAGCACTGTATCAGACAGCAGGGTAGACAATAAAAAGTTAACACAACAGGTAAGTATAAAATCATCATCTGCACAAAACCCAGTGAAGCGTGGATCAGATGAATATGCCAGGGTGAAAAGGTGCGTTTGGAGATGGGATGTGAAGGTTGGAAGAGAGTCAGTGTTGTGAAGGAGAGTTCCATCGGCAGTGGGGCAGAATGACTGAAGGCTCTAGGCCCCATGGTAGTCCAGCGGGCCAATGGTGTAGTGGGTTAGAGAGCAGAAGAGGATGTGAGAGTGCGGGAGGGCGTGTGGATATGAAGGAGTTCAGAAAGATATGAAGGAGCTGGGTTATTAAGGCCTTCAAGGTGAGGAGCAGGATGTTGAAGTCAGTACGGTATTTAACAGGGAGCCAGTGGAGCTGCTGAAGAACAGGAGTGATGTGATCTATGGAGGGAGTTCTGGTACTGATGCGGGCAGCTGGATTCTGGACCAGTTGAAGTTTATGAAGACACTTGAGGGGAAGAGGACAGAGTTACAGTAGTCAGTACAGGATGTTACCAGGGTGTGAGTGAGTATGGCGGTGCTGTTAGGTGTAAGTGGCGGGCGAAGACGATTAATATTGCATAGGTGGAAGTATGCAGACCGAGCAACATTGTTGACGTGGCCTTCAGAAGATAATGTGCTGTCCAGGATGACAGCCAGACTCTTAACATCAGTTTTTACCATACGCTGATTGTAGACTCGTTTCTCTCTTTGTCAAATGAAGTTTAGGGTCATCAGAGTGCCACCTCCATCCGTCCTTCCTTTCAGGTAATGTACTGCCACAACAATAAGTTTAAGCTAGCTCCTGAAAGTTCTCTGGAACGTGACGAAGGACGTTTGCTGGGGGCAGTCGGCAACGCTGACACACTTCAGTCACCCGTACATAGAGTTATTGTGGTGTCTTATTTTTCTGATTTTTGAAAACGTTGGTGGGAACAAAATCTAGCAATTTCTTGGATAAATTAAATAGGCCATACCCATTATACAGTTTGTGTTTGAATATATTGATATAAAGTTAATATATAACATAAAGGGCGTCCGGGTAGTATAGCGGTCTATTCCGTTGCCGACCAACACAGGGATCACCGGTTCGAATCCTTGTGTTCGCTCCGGCTTGTCAGGCGTCCCTACTGACATAACTGGGTAAAGAGGCAGAATGAACACGGGGAACTGAATGAATGCAAGAGCCTGGCTGGATTTGGGGCCTGATATTCTCCACCTTATTTACAAAATGAGTGAAGACATTTTTCGGGCAACTCAACATCAGGTTGAAAAAGAAAAGTGGAGGGACCATGAACAACAGAATCAATTATCCTAAAGAGAACTTTAGGATTGTGGTTATTTCTTGATATCAGTTCAGAGAAGTACGCTGGTCTTGCATCCTTAACTGCCTTCTTGGCAGACAAGACCTTCTTGTCTGCCAATGGGCGGTACCGGCAAGAAGGTCCTGGGTTCGAACCCTGGGGTTGTCCAACCTTGGGGGTCATCCTGGGTCGTCCTCTGTGTGGAAGGTTGCATGTTCTCCCCGTGTCTGCGTGGGTTTCCTCCCACAGTCCAAAGACATGTAGGTCAGGTGACTCGGCCATACTACATTGTCCCTAGGTGTGAATGTGTCGGTCCTGTGATGGCCTGGAGGCCTGTACAGGGTGTCTCCTCCTGCCGCCCAATGACTGCTGGGATAGGCTCCAGCATCCTGCGACTCCAGTTGGGATAAGCGGCTTGGATAATGGATGGATGGATGTGCTAATTCGGACTTGTTGGCCTTCCGTTGTCGTTCTGATTTTCAACAGAGTCTCGTAAGAGCACGAGTGTGATCATTCGGCCAGGGGGGGTCTATCTGGAGTGGAAGTCCCACCACACTTGAGAGACTCGTGGCAGCCTTCCCTCACAGAGTTCATCCAGTAATTTAGTCCGTTTGGGAGAAAAATGCAGACAATCCTACCAGATTCCCCAAAATACGAAGTACTAGATCGGCAACAAGATTGTCAGTAGCTGTGAATGCGGCGGCCATTGCGCTTAGTTCGCTCCCAGCCCGCCAAAAGCTAAAGCTCAAAGTTGATGACGACACCGGGTGTTGATTGGCTGATGATACGGTCGCTCAAAGTTGAAACCAGTTTGCAGCTCCGGGCTTCAACGCCACTCGTGCTGCTCCAAGGAGCTGTGATGCGTTTAGATGACAGGA
>JAJHIY020000982.1:0-7500 GCA_022114975.2 Lampris megalopsis | reverse complement strand
GGCCATCCATCCATCCATCCATCCATCCCAACCGCTTCTCCTGCTCTCAGGGCCATCCATCCATCCATCCATCCATCCATCCATCCATCATCCATCCATCCATCCATCCATCCCAACCACTTCTCCTGCTCTCTGGGCCATCCATCCATCCATCCATCCATCCCAACCGCTTCTCCTGCTCTCAGGGCCATCCATCCATCCATCCATCCATCCCAACCGCTTCTCCTGCTTTCAGGGCCATCCATCCATCCATCCATCCATCCATCCATCCATCCCAACCGCTTCTCCTGCTCTCAGGGCCATCCATCCATCCATCCATCCATCCATCCATCCATCCATCATCCATCCATCCATCCATCCATCCCAACCACTTCTCCTGCTCTCAGGGCCATCCATCCATCCATCCATCCATCCATCCATCCATCATCCATCCATCCATCCATCCATCCCAACCACTTCTCCTGCTCTCTGGGCCATCCATCCATCCATCCATCCATCCCAACCGCTTCTCCTGCTCTCAGGGCCATCCATCCATCCATCCATCCATCCCAACCGCTTCTCCTGCTTTCAGGGCCATCCATCCATCCATCCATCCATCCATCCATCCCAACCGCTTCTCCTGCTCTCAGGGCCATCCATCCATCCATCCATCATCCCAACCGCTTCTCCTGCCCTCAGGGCCGTGGGGATGCTGCAGCCTATCCCAGCAGTCACTGGGACAGGCCACCAGGCCATCACAGGGCCGATTCCCCTGACCTACATGCGTTTGGACTGTGGGAGGAAACCCACACAGACACGAGGAAAACATGCAAACTCCACACAGAGGACGACCCGGGACGACCCCCCAAGGTCGGACTACCGCGGGGCTCGAACCCGGAACATTCTTGCTGTGAGGCGGCCGCGCTAGCCACTGCGCCCCCGTGCCGCCTCGTGAATATGAAGTGGAAAAGCTCCGGTGAACACCGGTTCCAGAGAGGCCGTGTGTGCTGCGGCGTTATCAGCAGCGAGTACAGCTTATGGAACATCTGCTGTCTGTCTGTCTTGAGTTACAGCGACTCCGTCTTATGACTCACCATCTCTCCAGCCATTAACCCACTGACATATATAAGAGACCAAAGACACACACACACAAACACACACACACACGGAAGTTTCCTCCAGAGTCTGTGAGGAAAGCCAATTAGGAGAAAATGTCTTTCTTTTTATGTGTCACAATAAAGCCCTCATCCATCCATCCATCCATCCATCCATCCATCCAGCCATCCATCCAGCCATGCGTAGCAGCACAGCAACAAAGACATCATGAGCGCGGTGAGCAGTGTGCTACTAAAGTAGGTCAGTGTGCCCTGAGCAGCAGGCCTGCGGTGGAGAAACCCTGCAGTTTATTAAGGCTGACGGAGGCCGTGTCTCTGCACGTCTCGTGGAGCCCAGACGGATCGAGACAGGATGCATCGAGGACGGACGCCGGGAGAATCTCCGGGCAGTCATTAGGGACGTGCACTACTGCTTAAATACAGCATCCATCCACATTTCCTTCGGCCTGCTGCGATAACGAGGATCTCTAACCCGGTCTGTTAATGAACGAGGGATGGACCGTCGTTATTTTAATGGCACATGACATTTTGTACCGGCCACGGTGACCTAAATTCTTAAAGGCATAATCCTCATTTCAGATATAAACCAAAACGCTACCGAAATACAAACCCCTGGAGGCTGCTGTCACTCCCGAATTGATTGACAGCTCTCTTCATACTTGGGCTGTCACGATCGTGACATTTTACCTGGCTAATTGTCTTTCTTTATTCTTTTTTTTTGCCCCCCCCCTCCCTTTTTTTTCTCCCCAGTTGTACTTGGCCAATTACCCTTTTTTCTGCTCCACCCCCTCCACTGATCCGGGGAAGGCTGCAGACTCCCACATGCCTCCTCCCATACACGGGGAGTCGCCTGACAGTGAGGAGTTTCGCCATTATGACCGGGAAGGATCACGCTATTCCCCCCAGTTCCCCCTCCCCCCCGAACAGGCGTCCCGACCGACCAGAGGAGGCGCTAGTGCAGCGACCAGGACGCATACCCACATCCGGCTTCCCACCCGCAGACACGGCCAATAGTGTCTGTAGGGGATGCCCGACCAAGCTGGAGGCAACACGGGGGATTCGAACCGCCGATCCCCGTGTTGGTAGGCAACGGCATAGACCGCTACACCACCCGGATGCCCCACATCTTCATATTTCTTAATACTCCGCCTTTGAGATAGAGAGTGTCCCTAAAAGCTGTCAGCCAACGACTGCTCGCCCTGCTGACCATATGACTGGGCCCTGCCTCATTCCCAGACAGCGGAGGGGGGGGAGGTGTCCCCACCCCCCCACCCCAACCACCTGCTCCTGCCCCGTTTGCTGGCGCAGAAGCAGTTTGTTTACCCATGCGGCCGTCACCGACATGGACGTGAAGACAGACTTGCACAAAATATGTATTATTTTCCACAGACCAGACAAAAAAGAGGCGGCACGGTGGCGCAGTGGTTAGCGCGGTCGCCTCACAGCAAGAAGGTCCTGGGTTCGAGCCCCGGGGTAGTCCAACCTTGGGGGTCGTCCCGGGTTGTCCTCTGTGGTGGCCTGGCGGCCTGTCCAGGGTGTCTCCTCGCCTGCCGCCCAGTGACTGCTGGGAGAGGCTCCAGCACCCCGCGACCCTGCGTAGGATAAGCGGTTTGGATGATGGAGGGAATGGAATGTACAGAAAAGATGGACATGGCGCCTTTGAAGGCACGCACTGGTTTCTGGAGGGGCATTTTGAGGCCTAAGGTTTGGCTTTATACTTGACGCCATCCTGTCAGCTGTTGGAGCTGGAAAAGTCTGGCAACGGGCAAAACAGTGGCTCTGTTTGATTTATCAGTGTTGCCGCACAACCAGCACCAATAGTACCGTCAATGCTGTGTCTTTCTGTTCACCTATCTTCCTTCCTTCCTTTCTTTCTTTCTTTCATCAAATAACTAATGACTGATGATGCGGTTTGTGTCACATCTGCTGACCTCATTTGTCTGGAGCCGATAAGCCACAGTACAAGTACGGGGATGAAGGTTGTTGATTTCATTTTTCCCCCTTTTTTCTCCACTATCGGCTCTGTGCATAGCTGTAGTCCACCGACTTCCGGTTTCTACTGCAGCGGTCATACCAGTTTCTTGTGTGTTGGCGTGTGCTGTTGACAGCGGCACATTTTTCGCGATGCCTGCAAGATTTACCACGGATAAATGTTAACCACATGCGCACAGCTGTCAACGTGTGCTAAGAATGAGGAAGAGGATACTCATCCTCATTATTGCGGACATAACTTGATATGTACGACTTGAAACTTTTCACCCATTTGCTGGTAGGTGCAGGTGAAAGTGTGCTGGTAGGTGCAGGTGAGAGTTTGCTGGTAGGTGCAGGGGAAAGTTTGCTGGGAGGTGCAGGTGAAAGTTTGCTGCTAGGTGCAGGGGAAAGTTGGCTGGTAGGTGCAGGGGAAAGTTGGCTGGTAGGTGCAGGTGAAAGTTTGCTGGTAGGTGCAGGTGAAAGTTTGCTGGTAGGTGCAGGTGAAAGTGTGCTGGTAGGTGCAGGTGAAAGTTTGCTGGTAGGTGCAGGTGAAAGTTTGCTGCTAGGTGCAGGGGAAAGTTGGCTGGTAGGTGCAGGTGAAAGTGTGCTGGTAGGTGCAGGTGAAAGTTTGCTGGTAGGTGCAGGTGAAAGTTTGCTGGTAGGTGCAGGTGAAAGTTGGCTGGTAGGTGCAGGTGAAAGTGTGCTGGTAGGTGCAGGTGAAAGTGTGCTGGTAGGTGCAGGGGAAAGTTTGCTGGTAGGTGCAGAGGAAAGTTTGCTGGTAGGTGCAGGGGAAAGTTTGCTGGTAGGTGCAGGGGAAAGTTTGCTGGTAGGTGCAGGGGAAAGTGTGTGGACAGTTGTGTGCATGTGGTTGACATTTATCCAAATCTTGCAGGCACCGCGAAAAATATGCCGCTGTCAATAGCACATGCCAACACACAGGAAACTGGTATGACCGCTGCAGTAGAAACAGGAAGTCAGTGGACTACAGTTATGCACAGAGTGTATTGTATCCAGCCAATCCCCCCACTCTTCCGAGCCGTCCCGGTCTCTGCTCCACCCCCTCTGCTGATCCGGGGAGGGCTGCAGACTACCACATGCCTCCTCCGGTACATGTGGAGTCACCAGCCGCTTCTTTTCACCTGGCAGTGAGGAGTTTCACCAGGGGGACTTAGCGCTCGGGCTGGGAGGATCACGCTGTTCCTCCCCAGTTCCCCCTCCCCCGTGAACAGCCGCCCCGGCCGACCAGAACAGGCGCCCTGGTGCAGCTACCAGGACACATACCCACATCCGGCTTCCCACCCACAGACACGGCCAATCGCAGGGACGCCCGACCAAGCCGGAGGTAACCAGGGGATTCAAACCGGTGATCCTGGTGTTGGCAGGCAGCGGAATAGACTGCTACACCACAATCTTCACACTCCTCCTCCTCCTCCTCACTGTCTCAATTAGTCAGACACACACACTTGCAGCACACATATAAGGACTGACACACATGCAGACAGAGCGGATCGAGAGGTTGCTGTGGCGGCCCATCGTGTCATATTTCTGTCGCCGGTGGCGGAGCTATGGATCTGCCGCTGTGCTCTCTGTGCCGGCCTTCGTCAGGAATAGTCTCCTCCTTAATGACAAAGCAATAAACACTTTGTCAGAGATTTGCCCAAAATAACCCCACTCGGCTCTCACTGTACCTTCGTCTGTTACGGGGCAAGTTGTTGTGTGATTCAGGCTTGTTTGTGACCACAGTACAGGCCCGTCCTAGGATCACTTCTGGGCCAGAAATACCCGTCACACATTCAGACTCCCATCGTAAGGATGTAGGTCAGAGGGTGACACAACGACGGGGGTCATTTTCTCCAACTAACACCAAAAACTGATAAAATACACCCAGCGTCCTCCTCATTCATGTTGGAGTAATTTCCTCAGGGTGGAACAGTTAAAGGTTTGTCAGGTTGTCCGCTGTGTCCTCTTTCAGTTCTGGACTATTTATCTCCATTTTGCTCATGCTGTGCAGAAGAGACCCATCATTTCCTTTCTTTTTATGGTAACACTTTAGTATGGGGAACATAAAGAAACTCAATTACTAGTGAATTAGTAATGATCAAGATGTCACTTTAGTATGGGGAACATATTCTAAGTAACAAAAACTTAATTTACAGTAATTTAACACTATGAACACTTGTAGTTTTGTGTGTTGTTATGTAAGAACAGAGCATATTCATTAAGTGTTAGTAAGGGAGAATAACTCTTCTTGTGGTACCACCACCTTATAAAGTCCATACTAAGCAAAGCATATTGAGATGGTACTACTAATAAGCAATAATTCTGAGGTCATAGAGGGAAAACTCATAGTTAATGGCTTACTGGTTGTATAATAAGGCCATGCAGAATAAGGCATTCATGAGTACGTAATAATGACCAATTAAGAGCCAATATGTTGCTAATTTGCATGCTAATAAGCACCTTTTGCTGCTGTCTTTACAGTCCTTTGCAGCAGTCTGCAGTCCTGAGCAGTCAGGCTGCCAAACCACACTGTGATACAGCCTGTCAAGACACTCTCCATGGTACTGAGATACAAGTTAGTAAGTTTTAGCACTCATCACAAAACGTTTGAGATGCCTCAGAAAATACAGTCTCTGCTGTGCTTTCTTGGTGGTGAGAGACCATGTGAGGGTGTTTGTGATGTGTAAACTGAGAAATCTGGAACTCCACAATTACAACGGATGAACCACTGATGGAAATAGGAATGTGATTTCCTCTGATCTTTCTAAAGTCAAGAATTATTTCTTTTGTCTTGTGGACATCAAGAGAGAGGTTGTTATCATGGCACGATATGGTTAAATCTTCCACTTCCCTCCTATAGGCCCTCTCGTCACTGTCGCTTATTAGTCAATCACTGTGTGGTGTGATCTGCAAATTTAATGATGCTGTTGTCACATTTGGCAACACACTCGTGTGTAAACCGACTGTACAATAGGGGACCTAGACAGCAGCCCTGAGGTGCGCCAGTCCTACGAACTCATGTGGATGAGTATGTTTTACCTATTCTCACAGTCTGGGGCCTGCCTGTCAGGAAATCAAACAGCCAATTACATCTAGAGTTGCCCAGACCAAGACCTCTGAGTTTTAACACCAGTACAACTGTATTAAAAGCAGAGCTGTAATCAGTAAACATTCTGACGTAGGTATGTTTCTTCTCAAGTTGTTCTAAAGCAGTATGTAGGGCAAGTGACAGCATAATCTACAGATCTGTTGCAACAGTAGGCAAACTGTAATGGGTCAAGGGTAACAGGAATGTTACATTTTATATTTCATATAACCAGTCTTTCCAGGCCAGAGGTCAAAGCAACAGTTCGCTAATCATTAAGGACAGACAGGCGTTTTCTTAGGTACAGGCGACAATGGTGGTTTTCTTAAAGCACATTGGAACTACACACAATGACGGGGACAAGTTAAAAATGTCAGTAAAAAGCCGAAATAGCTGAGTGTAACACGCCTCGAGGACAAGGGAAGGGATGCCATTTGGGCCAGCAACTTTACAAGTCTTAACTCTTCACATCAGCCCCCGTCACCTGCAGATCGACTTCATCAGGTGGGCACTGTGCTGCTGTCACCCGGTGAAGTCGATCTGCAGGTGACAGAGGGTGGTGTGTGTGTGTGTGTGTTTGTGTGTGTGCGTGTGTGTGTGTGTGTGTGTGTGTTCTTCTATGGTGTCTGTGCTGAGAACTAGTGCATGTGACCTTGCATGTGTGCTTGTTGCCATGGTATCCATACCATCCTTTCACCACTGAGCAAATTCACGTACACATCCACTGTTCACCATGTTGCCCTGTCTCTCTGTGCTCCCTCCTGTCACGCACACACACACATACACACACACACACACACACACAAACAGATTAGGGAAATGACAGTGCACACTTGTTTGTGTGTTTGTGGGACAAACGTGCATGATGGATGGGTTATGGGTAAGTCACATGACTCCGTCCTTGCCAGCGGAGGAGTGTGATGTTTTGCCAGACTGCTTGTTATGTAGGCTTCCTCCACAGACTCCTAGCGGGTGGAAGCCACATGAAGCTAATTACCCAACGTAATATTGCTCACAGTCCTTTTCAGAGAGCCGTGTGTGTGTCTGTGTGTGTGTCTGTGTGTGTGTGAGTGTAGTTGTTTTAGGCGTATTATCCACACAGTGTGCCCTCGTGTTTAGCTCAGCATGGTTTCACATTCATACATTCGCATTTACTCTCTGCTGGGAGCCGCCCACTTCAACCACCACCTTATCAACCGAGCATGTTCAGTCTGGAAACTGCTGCTGACCTCTGACCTCTGCCAAGTACAGTAATCCTCAGGGGCGGGGCTAATTAACAACCAGTTTGTGCTGCTGGTTGGTGTCTCAGCTGTCTGTTCAGCCCTGTCCTGCCCACCGGACACCCGTTTG
>JAJHIY020000983.1:432500-433735 GCA_022114975.2 Lampris megalopsis | reverse complement strand
ATTCAAATGGCTTTATTGGCATGACGTAACACTGTACATATTGCCAAAGCGCGGGTTTAATCGTTGAAAAAGCTCAACAATTATTGGAAAACATTATTGAAAAAAAACACACTGCAGCACAGAAACACAGCACAGCACAGAAACCTGTTACAAAACAAAACCAACATACTGTCATCACATAGAACAGCAGCAAGGCGTGTCAGGTCACGGCCACTCACTGACCCTCACTTTATGGCAGGCAGCAACACAGACTGCTGCTACCTTACACTCTCTGACCCTCACTTTATGGCAGGCAGCAACACAGACTGCTGCTACTTTACACTCACTAACCCTCACTTTATGGCAGCAGCAACATAGACTGCTGCTACTTTACACTCTCTGACCCTCACTTTATGGCAGCAGCAACACAGAGTGCTGCTACCTTACACTCACTGACCCTCACTTTATGGCAGCAGCAACACAGACTGCTGCTACCTTACACTCTCTGACCCTCACTTTATGGCAGGCAGCAACACAGACTGCTGCTACCTTACACTCTCTGACCCTCACTTTATGGCAGGCAGCAACACAGACTGCTGCTACCTTACACTCACTGACCCTCACTTTATGGCAGCAGCAACACAGACTGCTGCTACCTTACACTCACTGACCCTCACTTTATGGCAGGCAGCAACATAGACTGCTGCTACTTTACACTCACTGACCCTCACTTTATGGCAGGCAGCAACATAGACTGCTGCTACTTTACACTCACTGACCCTCACTTTATGGCAGGCAGCAACACAGACTGCTGCTACCTTAAACTCTCTGACCCTCACTTTATGGCAGGCAGCAGCATAGACTGCTGCTACCTTACATTCACTGACCCTCACTTTATGGCAGCAGCAACACAGACTGCTGCTACCTTACACTCTCTGACCCTCACTTTATGGCAGCAGCATCACCGAGGTTGAAGTGATGATGATGATGATGATGATGATGAGGGTGCAGTGACAGCACAGCCTTTGCTCTGCAGGGGGCAGGCTTTCCTGTGTCTCCCCTTTTCTATAGCAGTTTCTCTCTTTCCACCATACGTAACAGAGGAGATGCTCGTCCCTTTCCACACCTTCTCCAGTGACAAGCCAACATCCTCCCTTCTGTCGCTTCATCTCTGCTCTCCACCCTCCTGCCTCACGTCCACACCTGACTGTGTTGCTGTCCTCTCTCTCTCTCTCGCTGTCTCTCTCTCTCGCTGT
>JAJHIY020000983.1:407500-427500 GCA_022114975.2 Lampris megalopsis | reverse complement strand
AACATGACAATGAGTTCACTGTACTCAAATGGCCTCCACAGTCACCAGATCTCAATCCAATAGAGCACCTTTGGGATGTGGTGGACCGGGAGATTCGCATCATAGATGTGCAGCCGACATATCTGCAGCAACTGCGTGATGCTATCATGTCAATATGGACCAAACTCTCTGAGGAATGTTTCCAGTACCTTGTTGAATCTATGCCACGAAGGATTAAGGCAGTTCTGAAGGCAAAAGGGGGTCCAACCCGGTACTAGCAAGGTGTACCTAATAAAGTGGCCAGTGAGTGTATATATATATATATATATATATATATATATATATATATATATAGAGAGAGAGAGAGAGAGAGAGAGAGAGAGAGAGAGAGAGAGAGAGAGAGAGAGAGAGAGAGAGAGCTAGTACGAAAGAGAGAGATGGATTGAGAGAGCGAGATAGAGAGAGGTGGGTTGAGAGAGCGAGAGAGAGAGATGGATGGATTGAGATATAGAGATCGAGTGAGAAAGAGAGAGAGAGAGATGGATTGATAGAGAAAGCAGGTTGACACAGCCACAGAAAAGATAGGATGTCTCTGGGGGGGGGGGTGCCAGATGGGGCAGGCCTGCGCAGACAACTGGTTCCATCCCAAACGGCTGCACAACCCAGGGCACCAGGCGTGTACATACCTGCAGTGCATGTGCCTGGTATGCTTGTCTTCATTTGTAAGTGTGTGTTTGTGTTGCCACGGGGAGGGTGAAGTCAGGTGTGCGAGAGAGGAGGTGCGCCGCAGTGTGTGACGGTGTCGATGAGGACGCATTCAACTGGGACCTCGTGAGAGATAGCGCACATGCAGAGTGCCTGCACATAGTTTATCCACGCACAATATCTGGAGATTTGCTGAGCTGTGAGAGAGGCCTCTGTGTGTGCGTGTGTGTGCGTGTGCGTGTGTGTGTGTGTGCGTGTGTGTGTGTGAAGACTAGATATGTGCCGATCCACATTTTTTTTCAGGTCGTATCCAATTCCGATACCTGAATGTGGATAACTGCCGATACCGACACTGACCGATACCGATACTGCCCATACCGGTACTGACCGATACCGATACTGCCCGTACCGATACTGATCGATATCGATACTGCCGCTACCGGTACTGACCAATACCAATACCGGCCGATACCGATACCAGAGCTTTTTTCTTGAATAGTATCATCATCATCATCATCATCGTTGTTGGTATTATGTGTAAGGTTACATGAGGCTGTAGCAAATCACACAGCACTTCTTAATAAGACAGTAGGGCGTCCGGGTAGCGTAGCGGTCCATTCTGTTGCCTTCCAACACGGGGATCCCGGTTTGAATCCCTGTGTTACCTCCGGCTTGGCCGGGCGTGTTTGTGTGAATTTAAGAAGGCAGTGTTTTTAAAAATCAATACAATATTGTGAAAGATAGTGTAGCAATATTCAAGCATATCGACATTTTTCAGCCCTAATTGCCACAAGGTCCTGGTTCTGAATGTCCACCATGCTGCTACTGGTTAGAAGAACCGGACTCCGGATGTGTTGAAGTTCCATGAGAAGCTTAGTCATTGGCTGAAAACGTCTCTCTCTCTCTCTCCCTCTCTCGCTCTCTCTCTCTCTCTCTCTCTCTCTCTCTCTCTCTCTCTCTCTCCCTCTCTCTGTCTGCCTGTCTCTCGCTCTCACTCTCACTCTCTCCCTCTCTCTCTCTCTCTCTCTCTCTCTCTCTCCCTCTCTCGCTCTCAGTGATCATCAGCCGGCAGCAGAGGAGGATGCAGGTGATGCGGATCCGTCAGCGGGACGACCGCAGCCGCAGCAAGAAGAGGCGGAAGCAGCAACACGGCTCCTCTCATCACTACCATCACCACGGAAACCAGGCCAAGCCCCTCAACCCGGAGCCCGCCTACCGCCGCAAGCCCAACCCCATCCGCCGCTACGACGGAGACGTCCTGTCACCGGTGAGGGCTGGCAACATGAACCATGTTGTGTTCGTTTTAGAGCAGTGTTCTGTTGTTGTTGTTGTTGTTGGGGTCGATTTCTGTCATTATTTGAGTGCTGTACTGATAAAATCAAATACTGCAGTATTTTGGACTGAATACCTCAGTTAGTTTCGATATTTTGGGGATGTCCTACCCAAGCAGGTAGAGGCATTCATTGTTCACTTCACTCAGCTAAATAAATGTCCATTACTGTTTTGTTATTAAGATGTTTTCGTTGGACCAGGTGGAGCTTCTCTGTTGTTGGTCCACCAGAGACGATGTTCTGCCCTATCCTCTCTGGTGGACCAGTCACTGCTGACGGAAGTCAAATGCGTTACTTCCTGTGCACACTTTGTATTTTCACTGATACTGCAAACACAAAGGCTTTCATATTGGGTGATAGGCTGAATCATCATAGTATCTTCTGGCGCGTCCAGGTAGCGTGTCCGTCTATTCCGTTGCCTACCAACACGGGGATCGCCGGTTCGAATCCCCGTGTTGCCTCCGGCTTGGTCGGGCGTCCCTACAGACACAATTGACCGTGTCTGCGGGTGGGAAGCCGGATGTGGGTATGTGTCCTGGTCGCTGCACTAGCGCCTCCTCTGGTCAGTCGGGGGGCTGGGGGGAATAGCGTGATCTTCCCACGTGCTACGTCCCCCTGGTGAAACTCCTCACTGTCAGGTGAAAAGAAGAGGCTGGCGACTCCACGTGTATCAGAGGAGGCATGTCGTAGTCTGCAGCCCTCCCCGGATCAGGAGAGGGGGTGGACCGGGACGGCTCGGAAGAGTGGGGTAGTTGGCCATGTACAACTGGAGAGAAAAGGGGGACCCCCCCCAAAAAAGATAGTATCTTAACGGAATTCATGTAAGTGTAATTCTTTGAGATTGCCCCTTTAAGATAACCACACCCCCAGACAACCTTCTGTCTCACATCACCAGCTCCACCTTGGATCAGTGTGTTTCCTGCTCCGGGTGATGTGTCTTGCAGGTTTACCGTTGTTTCAGTTTACTTTCTCTTTTTTGGGGGGGAGGGGTTCCCCCCGTTTTTCTCTCCAATTGCCCTTGGCCAATTACCCCACTCTTCCGAGCCGTCCCAGTCGCTGCTCCACCCCCTCTGCCGATCTGGGGAGGGCTGCAGACTACCACATGCCTCCTCCCATGCATGTGGAGTCGCCAGTCGCTTCGTTTCACCTGACAGTGAGGAGTTTCCCCAGGACTGACCAGAGGAGGCGCTAACGCAGCGACCAGGACACATGCCCACATCCGGCTTCCCGCCCGCACGACACAGCCAATTTTGTCTGTAGGGACGCCCGAGCAAGCCGGAGGTAACGCAGAGGTTCGAACCGGCGATTCGAACCGGCGTTGGTAGGCAATGGAATAGACCGCTGCGCTACTCGGACGCCCCCCTCGGTTTTCGTTTTGTTGAGTGTGACTTGTGTCATGTACGTCATATTTTCAGTCAAGTGACGCAATCTTCGGTCGGGTTTGGTGTGAGCAGTTTTTTGGTTATATTTTATCCGGGGGGTTGATGCCGTTTCTCCTGACTCACTTCTGCCATCTGCTGTTTCCTCCTCTGCGTTCTGTGCCATCTGTTCCTCTTCTTTTTTTCCTCTTGTAGATTTTCCACTATTATCTGTGCACCTTTTGTGACGTGTTCTTCTCGTTTCTCTCTCCTCTCTGCGCCCCTCCAGAGCTACATCCAGAGTTTCCGAGACCGGCAGGTGGAGGCACGGCCGTACCCGGGCCGGCTGATTGGCGGGCCTCACTCCATGGTGAATATGGTATATGAGGGCAGCTCCGCCACGCCCCTCACCGGAGCCGCCGGACCCTCACAAAGAGCCTAGCACCTCCCCCCTTGTGGCCTAAATAACACTATCTGGGTAGAACCACACCGACGACTCTTCAAAACCCCTCCCTTATACGGGGCTGAACTGCACCCCCCTACCCCCCCCCGCAAGGATTAACCCGTCCCTTGGTTTAAGCACATCCACAACTGCGTTTAAACGCGCCCCCAAATCGGTGTTAGCTGCACCGCTGATGTTCTTCATCCACAACTTCGACGTGGTGCTAACCCCCCCCCCCCAAGAGGATTAAGCTACACCTCGTTTAGACCAGTCAGTGTGAGATGATGCAGGAGGCCGCCTCACTCGACCTCTCGCTCCCACCTTTTGGCACACACAAACACACAAAAAATGCATGCATGCATGCCCTTCGGGCCATGAACAGGTCGGGGCGAACCAGATCAGGGATGGAAAGCGCACCCTGAGCCCGGCTCAGTTTTACAAGTTCCTCTCAAGTTCCCGGTGTGGTGTGGCCGTAGGGAAAAACAAAAACAACTAAGAGACTAGCATATTTTGTCGTTTGGTCTCAACGTGCCATGCAGTTGTCATCACTGTCTTCTTTTCCTTCTTCTTCAACGGACGACAGGACGGGGACTCTTCTCGTCCCCGTCTGCAGACCTGACACCTTCTAGAGGGAATCTGAGGAGCGCGTTAACAAAAAAAACGGAGGTTCCTTACTTTGCTTTCTGTGCCATCCGGACTACATTCCTCCCAGGAAGGGGACGACATCTTTGGTGGTGTTTTGCTTACTGGGGAAGGTGGGGGGAGGGGGGGCATTAGTCACCCTTGGTGCTGTATTATACTTTTCCTCACACAACAAAACTACACTCCAAAGATGGGGGCGAGGGGGGGTTCTGTGTCATGGGTGCCTTGACCCTCCTCGGACTGTACCATTCAGCATTGGGGAGAGGTTGCTGGTGGATCCCCTGTGTGGTTACGAGTAAGACCACGGAAGGACTTGGGGGCAGCAATAGGGCTATGATAAGCAGGGTAAAAAAGAAATAAAGAGCCACAGTCAGGTTGGCTGGTTGTCTTCTCACCGTTTTCTGAGATTTTTTTTTCTGAACCTAGCACAAGGAAGCCATATTTACACCGACAGCAGCAATGGAAAACGGTGATGTCCATTCCAGGTCTTCATGGAGCTCCAGACCTCATATGGATCGGAAGGATTCTGGGAATTCGCCCCATTCTGGAGTCCGTGAAAATGTTAATGCCGCCAAATTGGTTATTAGCAGCACTGTTACCCTAAAAGCCAAGGGTGTAATATCACAGGGTAGCGAAGGGGCAGCCAGGAACCGAACCCGGGTAGCCCAGACCCCTGGCGACCGCGCTAACCAGTCAGCTAAAGGGTCCGACTCGTTGGCCGAGGGGCTAGCGAGTCTAGTCGTCCGTGGTCGTTACAACAGTCAATGCCTGCCATAAATGTTCTGTATCCAGGTCTGGAGAAGTCCAACGTGGAAATGTGGTGAAAATCCGCCCCGGTTTGGAGATGTCGGTGTAAATACGGCTTAGAAAGTCAGAACCAGAATCAACCAGGAGTACTTATGGCTATACAAACAACTCCCTCCATCACATACTTTCACTTTTTTTATTGTTTTCTGTCGACATTGTATCACAAACCAGGCGTGGTGCTTAGCTGACCAGTGATTTTAAGACCGTCCTCCACCAAAAAACGACCCCGTAGGTCGTTTGTACAAGCAGCTTATTACGACCTACAGTTACGTTTTAAAGTTAAGCGACCCCTAGCGGTCGTGCTGACGATAGCAATCTTAGTTACTATACTAGACGGATAACAACACAAAAACACACTGACTACATATTCTATTGTTCTCAAATTGTTTTTATCACTATTTGCTGACGACTCACCTTTATCAGCCTGTCTATGAGGCCTTGTATAAAGGATGTCAGCAAGTAGATAAAAAAAACCCACAATGCACAGAGGCGAAAAGTATCTGTGGCATATCTCTTGTCGCCGGTAGGGGGCGCGAATTTAGGAAACGCTCCTGTGGGTCGTATTAGAGCAGTGTTTCTCAACCCAGTCCTCAAGGAACCCCTATCCTGCAGATTTTCATTGTAACCCTGCATAGGTAGCCCTGCTTGTACTTACTCGACCAATCATCTCGCAGCACTTAATTATGCAAGGTGTGCAACATCTGACATAACTCATTGCTGATTGGTTGAATAACTACAAACAGGTACCTATTCAGGGTTGCAAAGAAAATATGCAGGATAGGGGGTCCTTGAGGACTGTATTAGAGGGTATACGACCTATGTGGTCGTGTGGGTTGGAGGACTCGTAGGAATTCAACTGCCCCCTGGGTTCTCGAAACAAGGTCCGGGGACCACCGGGGGTCCCTTGTCCTTGTCGGGGGATCCGGGGTTATAGAGGAATTAGCTTGGTTCCACGTTAACTAAGCTCACTAGAGTACAGTCCCAACTAGAGGATGAATAAGAATGTCAGTGTTAACCAGGGATGTACCATGTAGATGGAGTAGCCGTTCCACTCTTGCCGCCCGTTCGCACTCTTGCACGGTTAGCAAGTCCGACACTGAACAAAAAAATAAAATAAACGACAACCAAACTTTCCAGGAATTGTGGTCCCCCGAAAAAATGATTTCAAACGGATGTCTGTGGCCTACTGTGTCTATTTGTGGGTTTGTTTCATTAAAGTGCTCCAGAACCCCTGCCCTATAAAATACCCCCACCCATCCACCCACCCACCCACGTGCAGCCCTCACTCCTACCCAGTGCACACTGTTGTGAATGTTCCAGCTGTACATAAAAACACTACACTTAATGGGGGTATTTTGGTACCATTTTCATCATTTATTTCAACCTTTTTTTTTTCTATACATTTTTAGTAACTTGATCTTATTTAAGTTGAGACGCGTCCTTTTCCGGGGGACTATTTATTTGCCAAGGCATTTATTTATTTTTCATTTCTAATCCATTCTGTAAAGGAGAGTGCAATTTTCATAAATGTAGGCCGACGACTTCATGCTTTTTTAATGACTCATTAAAAGTGTTATTATTATTGTTATTATTATTAAAGCATGTGTTCCAGTGGACCTGTATACATGATAAAGTTGACCATGCAAAGCGTGTTTCTTCAAGTCGTCTTTTTCACGCAGTGACTGGCGGGCACGTGGATACATGGATGCAGAAGTGCACATTCGCGTGCACACCCCTGCAGGACAGATTGTGCATACACACAGAGACAGGAATTTACATTAACAAACGTGCCAATACGCTTCATAGTCTAACATGCTACAAAATACAAATACGTACCAGTGTCGACAATGTATCTAATTGTAGCGCCTCCTCTGGTCGGTGGGAGCGCCTGTTCAGGTGGGAAGGGGAACTGAAGGGGGGAATAGCGTGATCCTCCCACGCGCCACGTCCCCCTGGTAAAACTCCTCACCGTCAGGTGAAAAGAAGCGGCTGGCGACCCCACATGTGTCGGAGGAGACGTGTGGTAGCCTGCAGCCCTCCCCGGATCGGCACAGGAGGTGGAGCAGCGACCGGGACGGCTGGAAAGAGTGGGGTGATTAGCTGGATACAATTGGGGAGAAAAAAGGAGGGGGAATTGTATCAAATTGAAATAAATACATTTTATATTTCAAATACCAAAAAGCACACAGCATTTGGAGTGCTGGAAATTCTCCAAAGGCCACTTCTGCAGCGGAGGGCTGTTTAAAATCAGATTGTGTATGAACAAAGACGAAGATAACTGATTGCGTGAAAGGTTTTTCCTACATTTTACAAAATGTTAGTATATTTTGTCTGTATCAACGGTGTGGGTTTGAATCCAGTCACTATCCACGTCACATCATCATGAGTGATTTGGCGGCTAACTAGCTTCATTATCATCATCATTATTACCATAACTTAGGTGAACAGGCTATAACTAAAAAAAATATAATCCGGAAGTCTGATCTCTGCTGAAAAGTATTTCCCAAAAGTAAAAAAATTACAAATTACGCTTTGCTTTTCCTGACGGATCAAATGGGAATTACAGAATACGCAAAAGTCCCAAGCCCGGATAAATGGGGAGGGTCGCCACATGTGCCCATTACAGGCGCCGAGAGCGGCTATAATGGGCACGTGAGCGTCAGAACTGGACCATGGAATAATGGAGGAAGGTGGCCTTGTCTGATGGATCACGTTTATCTTTTACGTCATGTGGGGGGACCGGGTGCATATGCGTCCTTTACCTGGGCAAGAGATGGCAAAAGGATGTGGGAAGAAGGCAAGCTGCCAGGGGCAGTGTGATGCTCTGGGCAATGTTCTGCTGGTAAACACTGGATCCTGGGTGGATGTTACTTCGGCACCGTACACCCCCTTCATAGCGTCGGTATTCCCTGATGGCAGTGGCCTCTTTCAGCAGGATAATGCACCCTGTCACCCTGCAAAAATGTTTAGGAATGGTTGGAGGAACATGACAAAGAGTTCAATGTGTTGCCTTGGCCTTCAAATTCCCCAGATCGCAATCCAGTCGAACATCTGCGGGATGTGCTTGAAAAACAAATCCGATCCATGGAGGCCCCACCTCAGAACTTACTTAAAAGAGCTGCTGCTAACGTTTTGGTGCCAGCCAGTGGCGGCTGGCCAGTACGGGGCGCTAGGGGTGCCGCCCCCTTCAAACACCAAGAGATGAAAATCTGCTTAGACATGTTAAATATAATTTAGTTGTAATGCAAATAATGAGGAAATAAAAGTGTGTTCAGTCTGGGAGCGCCTGTCAGCAGCATTACATATTGGTTCAAATGGTGTTTGGCTGATTCCTGTCTGAATACATATACTTCCTGGGTGAGGGGCGCCCGGCCAAACCATACCTTATGTAAGCCCTCAAACTTGTGGCGAGCAGGTGACCTGAGGCTGCTGTCTGATTGGTTTCTTCAGATTTGCCAGGGGGCGCAGTTCTGTGCGGCCCCAGACAAGCCCACATTTATTGGCAGCGAATTGGTATTGTTTTAATTTTTTTTGATCTAATGTGATTGGACAGTTCTTGTGGCTGTCAGTCATGTTCACACGCACCACGACGCCTAGTCTCGACTGTCAATCATCCACCGTCTATGAACCCTGATAAAATCTATAGGCTACATTGTCCTTCTTAATAACTTTGTGACTGTGTGGGCATTAAAGCAGCTGTCAGGTGTGCTGAGCCTAGGTAAATTGTGCCCCCCCCCAAAAAAAATAGGACCAGCCGCCACTGGTGCTAGATACCAGAGTACATCTTCAGATGTCTTGTGGAGAACATGCCTCTACGGGTCAGAGCTGTTTTGGCGACACGAGGGGGACCTACATAACATTAGACAAGTGGTTTTAATGTTTTCGCTGATCGGTGTATATACATAACTCTACCTCTCCCCCTTTTTTCGGTGGTGTGTGTCTTCCTCAAGATCGGGTCGTTCACCACAGGCCTGGGAGTTTGAGGGTTCTGCGCAGTATCTTAGCTGCTCCTATAATAATAATAATAATAATAATAATAATAATAATAAGTCAATCTTATATAGCGCTTTTCTAATATACTCAAAGTCACTTTACAATAAACGGGGTGAAGCAAGACGACAGATAAACATAACTCAGACATACAGGGGTGGATGGGAAGGGGGGCTACGAGAGGGAGAAGCGGCAGCTACACACGACGCCAGCAGTACTCTCCGACTTGGACAGATACAAAAGGGAAAGAAAAACAAACATCATAAATCACATAAATCACAGATGGTGTCTGAAGTGGTGAGTCCCAGCCAATGACCTGAATGTGGGCAGCCCGCAGCAGTGTCTGACGCGCTTGGGGAGGGAGTTGGGGAGGGAGTTGAGGGAGGGGGCAGGTCAAGCGCTCAGTCCCCAGCCTGCCCCAGACCAGGGGTGGATGAGCGGACGAGGGGGCACGAGAAGGCAATGGAGAAAAGGTGTGTCTTGAGACGGGATTGGAAGAGTAGGAGGGATTCTGAGTCTCTAATGATTTGGGGAAGTGAGTTCCGGAGCCTGGGAGCTGCTCTGGAGAAGGCTCGGTCACCAAAGCCGTGGAGGTTGGACCTGGGGGTAAAGAGAAGGGAGGCTGAGGTGGATCTGAGGGACCGAGAGGGTTGGTAGGGGGAGAGGAGATCGGTGAGGTATGGGGAGCCAGATTGCGAAGGGCTTTATAAGTATGAACCAGGATTTTGTAATTGATCCGGTGGGAGATGGGTGGTCTTTTAGGACTGGGGTGATGTGGTGCCAGGATTTGGTGAAAGTTAAAAGTCGGGCGGATGCGTTCTGGACCAATTGGAGTCTCTTGATAGAGCTAGCACTGATGCCATATAGGAGTGAGTTGCAGTAATCAAGGTGGGAGGAGATGAAGGCATGGATCAGTATCTCGGCAGCAGGGCGTGTGAGAGAGGATCTTATTTTTGCAATGTTGCGAAGGTGGTAGAAGGAGAATTTAACCATTTGGCGGATATGTGGCTCAAGGGAGAGGGTGGGATCAAGGATCACACCAAGGTTGTGTGCCTGGGAGGAAGGGCAGACAGTAGTGCCATCGATGGCGAGTGCAAGGTTGTTGATTTGGCTGAGAGTGGACTTGGAGCCAATGAAGAGGAGTTCAGTTTTGTCACTGTTGAGTTTGAGAAGGTTTTGCTGCATCCAGATTTTAATTGCAGACAGACAGAAGCCAATGTGAGAGAGGAGTGGATTGTGAGTGGATTTGGTGCTGAGGTATATCTGGGTGTCATCAGCATAACAGTGGAAGTCCAGGTTGAAATGGCGGAGAATCTGACCAAGAGGGAGGATGTAGATGATGAAAAGGAGTGGGCCGAGTACAGAACCTTGGGGAACACCTTGTGTGAGAGTGGATGGAACAGAGGAGTGGTTGTGAAGTGAGATGAAGTGTGACCTGTTGGAGAGGTAGGACTGGAGCCAGCTGAGTACGGTGCCTTCAATACCGACATCTTTCAATCTAGTGAGCAGGATGTTGTGGCTCACAGTATCGAAGGCTGCGCAGAGGTGAGGAGGTCATTAAGTACTTAAAGGAGTGCAGTTTCAGTGCTGTGGAGTGGGCGAAAACCGGACTGGATGGGTTCGAGTAGGTTGTTGGAGTGTAGGTAGGTTTGGAGTTGTGTGGCAACAATGCGTTCCAGGGTTTTAGAGAGGAAGGGGAGATTAGAAATTGGCCAGCAGTGGTTGAGGCAGGATGGATCAAGACCAGGTTTCTTGAGAATTGGGTTGACAGCTGCAGTTTTGTAGGCACAGGGGACAAGTCCATGGGACAGTGAGGAATTGAAAAGGTTGGTGAGGTAGGGGCATAGGGCAGGGAGGCATTTCTTCAGTAGGGGGGTGGGGAGGGGATCAAGGGCACAGATTGTGGATTTTGATGAGCTGACAAGTTCAGAGATAGTGGTAGGAGCAACTGGAACAAACCGGGAGAGGTGGCGATCAGGGGGAGGGGTCAAGAGGAATGGGGAGACGAGGGGCCGGAGTAGGTGCTGCCAAGTCAGATGCAGGGGACAGTGATTTGTTGATAGCGGCGATTTTGTCTGCAAAAAATTGGAGAAATGTGTTGCATTGTTCAGCAGTAGAGTTGGAGAGGGCATCGGCACAGGGCTTGAGGAGGTTGTTTACAGTGGAGAAGAGGGTGCGGAGGTTACAGTTGGAATCATTAATGATAGTGGAAAAATAGGCAGACTTGGCGGCGGTGAGGGCATCTTTGTAGGCAGAGAGGTGGAGGTTGTGGGCTTCTTGATGTACAGTGAGATGTTTTCTTGATGAGTCGTTCCAGTTGGTGGGCAGTCTGTTTCATTGTGAGGAGCTCAGGTGTGAACCAGGGTGCAGAGGTGTTGAAGGAGACTGTTTTTGTTTTGAGAGGGGCCAGTATGTTGAAGGAGGCAGACAGAGTGGCGTTGAGGTGATTGGTGAGATCATCAGGTGAGGTAGAGGCTGGTTCCAGGGGGAGAGCAGAGGAGAGCAGATCAGAGAGTTGGAGGGGGTCAATAGATTTAGTATTGTGGAATGTTATTTCTCTGAGGAGGTGTGGCCAAGGAGTTGGGGATGGAATAGTGAACTGGATGAGATTATGGTCTGACAGAGGAAATGGGGATGAATGCATGTTGTGTACCGGTAGATTGACAGAGCAGACCAGGTCAAGGATATGGCCTTTGACATGGGTGGGGAAAGTAACGTGCTGGGTGAGGTTGAAATTGTCCAACAGAGTGATGAATTCTGATGCAAACATACAGGTGGATAAATCAATGTGGATGTTAAAATCACCAAGCAGTAGTAAGTGTGAGGAGAGAGATGAGGCTATTGTGAGGAGTTCAGAGAGGTCAGACAGGAAAGATGGATTTGGTGTGAGTGGCCGGTAGATGAGAATGACAGCCATTGAGCAGGTTTTAAAGGTGAGGAATTCAAATGATGAGACGGTGGGGAGTGACAGCTCAGTGGTGCTGACATTCCGATTGAATAAAACAGCAAGACCACCTCCACGACGGGAGGGACTGGGTCTGCAGATGTAGCCAAAACCAGGGGGGATGCTTCATTGAGAGAGAAAAAGTTGCCAGGTTGTTGCCAGGTTTCAGTGAGCAGGAGAAAGCCAAATGAATTATCAGTGATTGTTTCATGTAGGATAAGGCCTTTGTTATTTAGTGATCGGGTGTTAAGGAGGGCAAGGTTGATGGAATGAGAGGGCAATGTAGTGGGGGCATGCTGGAGAGGTCGTCCAGGTTAGCAGTGCGGAGGGGTGCAGTGGAGGGGGGGCGGTGGGAACATAGGGTTTGGATGTGGGATATCATATCAGGGTTAGTGGAAGGATGTAGATGATGGGAGTGTCTGGGGCCGCGATGAAGATAACGGCGGCAGCGGAGGATGCCAGCAGACAGAGCGGAGGTGCGTGCAACAGAGGATAGCCGGTAGTTTTTGTTGAGGGCCAGGAGTACATCAGGAGAGTAGTGTAAGGGAGGAGGAGGAAAACTAATGAGGGAAGAAAATAAAAAGGGAAACCAGGGTATTCTATGTAGTCGTAATAAAGGGGGTAACGTAAGTAAAAACAGAAGGGGGCAGAGTGTTGGTTTCATGAGACGGGTGGGTTAATAACGTTGGAAACCTAAGAGGCATAGCGCAGAGCACGGATGGGATGAGGCTAGCTACTCACGATATGAAGGGGAGTGCTGTCAGGGATGGTGATGTCCAGGTTACGCTAGTCCCAGTTGATGATGGCCCTAAAGAGGGATAGTGTCCACGGAGCCAGATCCGCAAGCTAGCATGCAGAACCAGGAGGTCGGAGGTCAGAGCTCACGTAACGCTAACGTTAGCCGAGTGGCGGTTAGCCAGTTAGCTAGTTAGGCGGCTAGCACGGTGGGCCGGGGGGGAAAAAAAGAAAAATACGGGGGTGATGATGTCCAGATTATGCTAGTCCCAGTTGATGATGGTCCAAAGAGGGATAGTGTCCACTGCCGAGGGAAAATAAAATAAATAATCCAGCGGGGGTTGGGGGACGGAGCCAGGTCGGCAAGCTAGCGTGCAGAGCCAGGAGGTCAGAGCTCACATAAAGCTAACGTTAGCCGAGTGGCGGTTAGCCAGTTAGCTAGTTAGGCGGCTAGCACGGAGGGCCGAAAAAATGGGGACAGAGAGGGGAAAGACAAGACGCCAGCGGTACTCTCCGATTTAAACAACACACATACATACAAAAGGCGACGAAGACAAAAAAGAAAACAACAGCGAATCCAGCCGACCACAGACGGGCAGTGGCAAAGAGCGTCTGCTCAGGCCGCCATCTTGGGCGGAAGAGTATGCGTGTGTGTGGACCACACTCTTCTGGACAGAGACCACAGATGTTGTTCCTGGAATCTGCTGGAGCCACGCCCCCAGCTTGGGGGTCGTCACAGACCCTAGTGCTCCCATTACCACTGGGACTACTGTGGATTTCACCCTCCACATCCGATCTATTTCTTCTCTCAGCCCTTGGTATTTCTCTAACTTCTCGTGCTGATATTGCCATTACTCGGGATCGCTACATCGATCACTACTGCTGTCTTCTGTTCCTTGTCGACCACCAAAATGTCTGGTTGGTTAGCTAACACCTGCTTGTCAGTCTGGAGCTTGAAGTGCCTCAGGATCTTAGCTCTGCCATTCTCAACCACCTTTGGCAGTGTCTCCCATTTGGACTTGGAGACTTCCAGTCTGTATTCAGTACAGATGTTCCTGTACACTATCCCAGCCACTTGGTTATGCCTTTCAGTGTATGCTTTCCCAGCTAGCATTTTACACCCTGCTAATAAGTGCTGGACTGTCTCAGAGGCATCTTTGCACAGCCTGCATCTTGGGTCTTGTCTGGTGTGGTAGACCCCTACTTCAACCAATCTGATGCCGAGTGCTGTTCTTGTGCTGCTATGAGCCTCTGTGTTGTCCTTCAGTCCAGCCTTTTCTAACTACTGGTAGTATTTCTCAATATCAGCTACGTCCTCTATTTGTCGATGGTACATCCCATGGAGGGGCTTGATCTTCCATGATACCTTCTCTTCTTCTTCTTACTCTGCAGCTTGTCTTCTGCTGCCTGAGGTACTCACTCAGCAGTTCATCTTGGAAGGCCGTCTTTCTGATGTACTCATGGATGTTCCTTGTTTCATCCTGGATAGTGGCCCTGACACTCACTAACCCTCGGCCCCCGTCTTTTCACTTATTATACAGTCTCAGGCTGCTGGACTTCGGGTGGAACCCTCCGTGTATTGTGGGGAGTTTCCGTGTCCTGATATCTGTGGCCTTTATCTCCTCCTTTGGCCATCTTATTATTCCAGCTGGGTACCCGGTGACTGGCAGGGCATATGTGTTGATGGTTCTGATCTTATTCTTCCCACTGAGTTGGATCCTCAGGACCTGCCTCACTCTCTGGAGGTATTTGACTGTAGCTGACCTCCTTGCTGCCTCCTTGTGGTTTCCATTTGCCTGTGGAATACAAAGGTACTTGTAACTGTTCTGTATGTCTGTTATCCTGGCATCTTAATTCAACCCCTTTAGTACTCAGCACCTTTCCTCTTTTTGCCACCATTCGACCGCACTTGTCTTGACCAAATGACATCCTGATATCGTTGCTGTAGATCCTTGTGAGGTGGATCAGCGAGTCAATGTTTTGCTCATTCCTGACCTACAGCTTGATGTCATCCATGTATAGGAGGTGGCTGATGGTAATTCCTCTTCTGAACCTGTATCCATAGTCACTCTTGGGATGATCTGACCAAGGGGGTTCAGGCCTATGCAGAACAACAGCGGGGACAGTGCATCACCTTGGTATATGCCACATTTGACGGTTACCTGTGTGATTGTCTTTGAGTTGGCTTCTAGTGTTGTTTTCCACTACCACATTGAGTTCTTGATGAAAGTTATTAGTGTCCTGTTGGCTTTGTATAGTGCCAAGAACTCCAGTAACCACGCGTGGGGCATTGAACTGCAGCATATATATATATACAATATATACTATATATGTATATGTACAAAGGCAGCTCAGACATCAAGTGCACTGTATTTGGTTTTATTAGCAAATAATTGTTCAAAGTCACAAGGGATTACAAGGGATTATCATTCTTTTCATCCATCTCGTTTTCTCTCTATCTCAGCTCATATCTCCAGATACCTCTAATCTCCTCTCTACTACTAAGTTGTGATGCCTGTAAACTCTTTTCTACATAAAAAAAGAAAGAAATTTGAAACTGTTTGCTTCAGAGGAATTTGAATGAAATGGTAGATTTCCCATAACATCCGGGCAGAGATGTATGCAGCTAGCCTAAGACCTCTCCAGTGTTTTGTCCATCTTGGCATCTCTTATGGACTTTGAGCATTTTGCCATACTGGTGTTTTTACTACAATCTGTGCAGCCTTAGCTATATGTATCTGTGTATGTTTTAACAGAGAAATCCCATCTGTAAGCACAGTTGATTACACCGCGTCAAACTCAACGACATCATCCACACAAGCACATGTATTCTCCTCCAAACCTGCCCCCAACATACTACCGCATTACATCCGGGGTATTTACCCACTCTTCATAAGAGACATTCCTGGCAACAAGAACGGTAACAGCAATAAGGGTGAGATTAGAAGTCTGTTTTTAGTTAGGTTTATTATTATTATTATTATTATCATTATTCCCCCCCCCCCACATCGTTCCTCTTCCTCTGTGAAGGCTGTGGATTCTCTACATGATATCCTGCTGGTGCTGTGTTGACTCGCTGACAACCTGCAAGGCAGAAACGAAGTAAAAACCAGTCAAACTCGGGAAGCGTGAGAACTTGGAAGTAAAGTCGGAGTAACTGCGGAGTTGCAGTTCCGCAGCACATTTATGCAGACTTGCAAAAAGTCAAATAACTACATGTGCTAGTTCCGCCGTGCACGTGCTCTCTCGTTGTTATTCAGCTCAAGTGAGCGCGAGTTCCGCTGAGCCCGGGATCGGTCGTGCAGCTCTGGCGCGTTTCCCTATCTTGGAAGCAGAGCGCGCGGATCACGCTGAGACGCGTGCGTCGGCATCTTATGTTGTGAATGCGTCGACGTGAATGTGTCAGAACACGCCGGTGACCCAGATGGCTTCGAGTGTTTTCTAGGAACCGGTGGGTTGAGCGCAGGGATGTGAAACGGTGTCGGTTTGTTTTTTCCGACCGTGCACGTGTCGTGCCAAAAAGTCATCCTCCGCCAAAAGCGGACTGCGGTGCGCGGGAGCGCGCGCAGCCTGGTTAGATATTCAGTTTTTATATTCCTTAACAAGGTGTTGTCTTTAACATTTAGACCAAGTTATTTTGAGGCAGAAGAAAAACCATTCGGTCACTTTTTGGCAAGTGCAAAGTACATTTCATAGGTTCTGTTGCCCCCTTTTAAAGTATTTCAACTGGTGGACAGGGATGGGTGGGCTATGACCTTTAACATATAACCCCCCCTGAATGCAATCAAGTCATTCTGAGGAAGAAACACGTTTCAGTCACAAGGTGGGAGCTGCGATCACTTTTTGGCACGTGTAAACCGCGGACGGCAATCGGCTTTTGGCCGACAATCCCTTTCTGGCAGGGCGCCTGTCCCTGCATGTGTCTGTTTGCTTGGAAAGGAGGTTACATGTGGTGTTGTTTTCCCCCAGTGCTACACCTATAGGAGGTGGGGCTGGGGCTGGGGGGGGGGTACCTCTCCATCTCGGGTCTCGATGGTCTTGATGAGGACGGTTTTCTTGGAGTGCATCTCGGAGGAGCGCTGCTGGTGCTCAGGGCTGGTCTCTGTTAAAACATGACTCCGTGTCAGAAACTCGGTCCGACCCGGATTTAGAAAAAAAAAACCTCAAGAAATTAAGAATCTCGAGGGACCTGACCATAAAGGAAGCCCCTCCGGGACAAACCACAGAGATAAACTCTGCATAAACATGCATATCATAAAATACAGAAATGATCATTACTCAAGTGCTTCAGATAATTTAGTCTTAGACTGTCCAGATCTGATCCTGGTCTTCTGAGATTCAACCATCTAAACCTGACTCTAAGGGCTGCAACTAAGACTGCATCGACGATAGAACAGAGCAGAGGTGTATAATAAGAGAATAGTGTCTTTATAGTCAATGGATCAAAGTATGGACG
Organism: Lampris megalopsis; assembly: GCA_022114975.2. Taxonomy (NCBI): domain Eukaryota; kingdom Metazoa; phylum Chordata; class Actinopteri; order Lampriformes; family Lampridae; genus Lampris; species Lampris megalopsis. The sequence continues at coordinate 410,111 of JAJHIY020000983.1, read as the reverse complement.
TTGTTGGGGTGGGGAACGTGCGTCCTCTAGTGGCAAGTCAATACAACTGCAAGATGTTTGGTCTTACCACGGAAGCTCACGTTGCCGTAACTTGAGATCGGCAAGGCAATCCTGCAAGAGATAATGAGAAGGCCAGTTGATGTATAACTATTTACACAATGAATCAGTTACAGGAGATTATAATCCTTTTCTAAGACTTTGTCTATTTCAGTGACTATAAATATGCCCCAGACAGGCACTTGATGACCAGATGTAAGTTGGTGCGCCCATGCAGATATACACTCACTGGCCACTTTATTAGGTACACCTTGCTAGTACCGGGTTGGACCCCCTTTTGCCTTCAGAACTGCCTTAATCCTTCGTGGCATAGATTCAACAAGGTACTGGAAACATTCCTCAGAGAGTTTGGTCCATATTGACATGATAGCATCACGCAGTTGCTGCAGATTTGTCGGCTGCACAACCATGATGCGAATCTCCCGGTCCACCACATCCCAAAGGTGCTCTATTGGATTGAGATCTGGTGACTGTGGAGGCCATTTGAGTACAGTGAACTCATTGTCATGTTCAAGAAACCAGTCTGAGATGATTCGAGCTTTATGACATGGCGCGTTATCCTGCTGGAAGTAGCCATCAGAAGATGGGAACACTGTAGTCATAAAGGGATGGACATGGTCAGCAACAATACTCAGGTAGGCTGTGGCGTTGACACGATGCTCAATTGGTACTAAGGGGCCCAAAGTGTGCCAAGAAAATATCCCCCACACCATTACACCACCACCAACAGCCTGAACCGTTGATACAAGGCAGGATGGATCCATGCTTTCATGTTGTTGACGCCAAATTCTGACCCTACCATCCGAATGTCGCAGCAGAAATCGAGACTCATCAGACCAGGCAACGTTTTTCCAATCTTCTATTGTCCAATTTTGGTGAGCCTGTGCGAATTGTAGCCTCAGTTTCCTGTTCTTAGCTGACAGGAGTGGCACCCGTTGTGGTCTGCTGCTGCTGTAGCCCATCTGCCTCAAGGTTCGACGTGTTGTGCATTCAGAGATGCTCTTCTGCATACCTCGGTTGTAATGAGTGGTTATTTGAGTTACTGTTGCCTTTCTATCAGCTCAAATCAGTCTGGCCATTCTCCTCTGACCTCTGGCATCAACAAGGCATTTTCGCCCACAGAACTGCCGCTCACCGGATATTTTCTCTTTTTCGGACCATTCTCTGTAAACCCTAGAGATGGTTGTTCGGGAAAATCCCAGTAGATCAGCAGTTTGTGAAATACTCAGACCAGCCCGTCTGGCACCAACAACCATGCCACGTTCAAAGTCACTTAAATCCCCTTTCTTCCCCATTCTGATGCTCGGTTTGAACTGCAGCAGATCGTCTTGACCATGTCTACATGCCTAAATGCATTGAGTTGCTGCCATGTGATTGGCTGATTAGAAATTAGCGTTAACGAGCATTTGGACAGGTGTGCCTAATAAAGTGGCCGGTGAATGTACATCTACACACTGACTCCATGCACAGCGAACGGACTCACTGCGGTTTCCTCTTCTGATCGCAGTACAACAATTCATCTACCAGCAATACACACGCACATCATCATCATCATCATTATCATCGGTCACTCGGGGTCGAGTATGACGGTCCTCCCTCTGGGTCCTTCTGGGTTCTCAGGTGGGTGTAGAGGCTAGTCCTGGAGCAGCATAATGGGAGGACGCCTGTGCGTGACAGTTTTTTACGTGGAGTGGCTGATGCTCCTGCAGCCACCACACGGTCCTTGGCAGGGGGTGGCCAGAGTCCCAATGGCATGGAGAACCAAGACGATTGAGGACCACCCTCTGTTGCAGCCTTCATCCACCTTCACTGCCGTTGTGACCTGAAGACATCTTCCACCAGTTCCGCCGTTGAGGTCTTTGCTGGATCACACTTCATCTGGAACCTCCCCCTTGACCTATCTGCCTTGGGTGACCCTACCAGGAGCCAAGCTCCGGACGGCATAGCTCTCGGGATCATTGGTACACGCAAGCTTCTCCACCACGACAACGTGGAGATCCAGGAGACACACACACACACACACACACTCTCTCACCTGCTCTCCTCCCCCTCCAACAGTTTCCTATAGGTGGCGATTTCCACATCCAGGGCCATCTTGACGTTGAGCAGGTCCTGGTACTCGCGCAGGTGGCGCGCCATCTCGTCCTTCATGTTGGCGATCTCCGCCTCCAGGCGCGTGATGGTCTCCTGGAAGCCACCGGCTTCGCGCCCGTGCCGGTCCTCCATCTCGCGCATCTGCCTCATCAGGGACTCGTTCTGTAAAGGGTGGAATGGGAATCGAGCAGATAATGAAAAACAAAAGGGTGGCGTAGGATACAGCGGACCATGCTGTGGTGTTGGGCAGAACAGAATTCGAAGAAGAAAAGTGCAAAGCTGGAAAAGATTGAGGTGCAACAGAGCTGGAGTAAGAAGAAGCTGTCGCGAGTTTGAGTTGGCCTCGAAATCGAGTATCTCTGAGACCAAATGTGGGACTAAATGGGGTGCGGCCTGGACGTGACCTACAGTTCCTTTGAGGGAGTCGATCTCGCAGGTGTAGGACTGGATCTGGTGTCTG
>JAJHIY020000983.1:335000-405000 GCA_022114975.2 Lampris megalopsis | reverse complement strand
GGATCACCGGTCCGAATCCCCGGGTTACCTCCGGCTCGGTCGGGCGTCCCTACAGACATAGTTGGCCTTGTCTGCGGTGGGAAGCCGGATGTGGGTATGTGTCCAGGTCGCTGCAATGGCGCCTCCTCTGCTCGGTCGGGGCGCCTGGTCGGGGGTGGTGACTCCACATGTATGGGAGGAGGCATGTGGTAGTCTGCAGCCCTCCCCGGATCAGCAGAGGGGGTGAAGCAGAGACCGGGACGGCTCGGAAGAGTGGGGTAATTGGCCGATTACAATTGGGGAGAGAAAAAGGGGGAACCCCCCCCGGGGACCCCCCCCCCCCAAAAAAATAAAAGAAAGGAAAAGAAAAGCTTTAGTCTGCAGCTTATCAGCAAAGAGCACAAACTTGGACCAGAACGCTGATATCTGAATTCACGTGCGGTCCAGCTCGTCCCTCTGCAGCACCGCACGCGAGAGACGCACGCGCCAGAGTGAGACACAGAAAGAGAGTCACGGAAACAGACAGCAGAAGACAGACAGAGAGAGAGAAGATAAATCACCAGATGATTCAGATGCTCGCTCTCTCTCTCTCTCTCTCTCTTTCCTCGCCTTTTATAGAAGAGGAGAACATAAACATGCTGTGTGTCCTAACAGCGCTGCCCGGAGGACAGAGAGGCAGTGTGATGTTGTCTAACTTTGGTTTGGAATGACACATTTCCTTCTCACACACACGCACACTAAACACACGCACGCACGCACACACGCGCGCGCACATACACACACTCTGCATAAATTCAGGCAAGCAGGTCCACACACACACACACACACACACACACACACACACACACACACACGCAAGCACACGCAAGCACACTGCATAAATTCAGGCAAGCAGGTCCACACACACACACACTCACACACGCAAGCACACGCAAGCACACGCTGCATGAATTCAGGCAAGCAGGTCCACACACACATACACACACACACACACACACACACACACACACACACACACACTCACGCACGCAAGCACACGCAAGCACACACTGCGTGAATTCAGGCAAGCAGGTCCACACACACACACACTCTCACACACTCTCACACACGCAAGCACACGCAAGCACACGCTGCATGAATTCAGGCAAGCAGGTCCACACACACACACACACACACACACACTCACGCACGCAAGCACACGCAAGCACACACTGCGTGAATTCAGGCAAGCAGGTGCACACACACACACATACACAAAATGCATAAACACACTCAAAAGTGCACACATGCAAGTAGACACACACACACACACACACACACATACACACACAGCCATGACAAATCGTTACTTGAGCATCAGCCATCATCCTTACAGCTATCTACTCTTCTTATCCTCCTTTCTTACCATCCTTAACAACCATCCCTGTCTTTATCGTGTCTGTTTGTGTTGATCGATATTCCGCCTACCGCGTGGCCAGAGGTGTCAATCATCGAACTGTCAATCATTCCGTCTGAACTAAGGGAACGCCTCCCCCCTGGTGTTGACTCTCACCAGTTTTTATCACGCAGCTGTTCATCCCTGCACGTCGCCCCGTCGTTAACGGGGGAACGTCCTTCAGTGTGTGACGTCACATCTTCTCGGCTTGGGTGTAGTAGTTAGTGATAGTTACAGTTATTATAGTTACTTATAGTTACTTATAGTTACTTATAGTTTGGCCGCTGTTGGGTCCCTTCCGTTATCTCTACTGGTGCAGGCCTGTCAGTGGGGAAGCACTCGTTCCAATAAGCTCCTAAAAATGATGACGGTGAGTGTTTTAACGTGTTGGGGTTTTGGTTTTTTTAATCCAAATTCCTCTTGAATTTAAACTGCGTTGTCCCCCTGGTTTTACACTGAAATAAATATAAATATAAATATTGGCAAACTTCTCCTGCACAACTCAATGAGGAAGGCATAGCGTTAACGTTAGCGTTAACACTGTCAGCGTTAAGTGTTAGCACTGTAACGCTAACGTTAGCATTCACACAGCGTTGTGTTAGTGCTAACGTTAGCGTTAACACTGTTAGCATTAACACTAAGCGTTAAGTGTTAGCACTGTAACGCTAACGTTAGTGGTAACAGTGTTAGCATTAACACTAAGCGTTAAGTGTTAGCACTGTAACGCTAACGTTAGCATTAACACAGCGTTAAGTGTTAGCGCTAACGTTAGCGTTAACACTGTTAGCATTAACACTAAGCGTTAAGTGTTAGCGCTAACGTTAGCGTTAACACTGTTAGCATTAACACTAAACGTTAAGTGTTAGCACTGTAACGCTAACGTTAGCCTTAACACTAAGCGTTAAGTGTTAGCACTAACGTTAGCGTTATCACTGTTAGCATTAACACAGCGTTAACAGTTTTAGCGCTAACGTTAGCATTAAATCTGTTGGCGTTCACAGTGTTGGCGCTTACAGCGTTAAGTGTGAGCACTATCGTTAGCATTAACAGTTAGCATTAACACTCAGCGTTAACAGTGTTAGCACTAACGTTAGCGGTTAGTGCTAACACTGTTAACGCTGTTACGGCCAACACTGTGAACGCTTAACAGTGTTAATGCTAACGTTAGCGTTAATGCTGTTAGCACTAACATCACTAACAGTGTAAACACTAACGTTAGTGCTAGCTAACAGTGTTAACGCTGGAGGTGACGTCCCGCTCCTGGCATTCCAATACTGCCGTCCAACACTGTGAATGCTAACAGTGTTCATGCTAACGTTAGCGTTAATGCCGTTACCACTAACATCACTAACAGTGTAAACACTAACGTTAGTGCTAGCTAACAGTGTTAACGCTGGAGGTGACGTCCCGCTCCTGGCATTCCAATACTGCCGTCCAACACTGTGAATGCTAACAGTGTTAATGCTGACGTTAGCGTTAATGCTGTTAGCACTAACAGTGTATAGTGCTAGCTAACAGTGTTAACGCTGGAGGTGACGTCCCACTCCTGGCATTCCAATACTGCCGTCCAACACTGTGAATGCTAACAGTGTTAATGCTAACTTTAGCGTTAATGCTGTTAGCACTAACATCACTAACAGTGTAAACACTAACGTTAGTGCTAGCTAACACTGTTAACGCTGTGCTCATCCACATTAGGGGTTTCATTTTACAATTACAACTTTACAGTAGGGCGTCTCTTTTACAACATTGGGGTAATCAGAAGGTCGCTGGTTTGATGCCCGGCTCCTCCAGAGAGTGTGTCGTCAAAGTGTCCTTCAGCAAGACACTGTACCTCTAACTGCTCCTGATGAGCAGGCTGGCGCCTTGCACGGCAGCCTCCACCCGCAGTGTATGACTGTGTGTGTGTGAATGGGTGAATGTGAGGCGTACACTGTGAAGAGCTTTGAGTGGTCGAGAAAACATAAATGCAGTCTGTTTATTTACCATTTAACATGACAACATTACACTTTGGAAAGAACTTAAAACCGGCAGCTTTAAACTCAAGGCCAGCATGACCTCAGGGTTTAAAAATACCCGCTTGTGTCCAAAACAAACGAGCGATCGCCGTCCCCAAAGGGCCGGCTTAAATCCAGCGGCCCGCCTGATCTGCTGCGGGTCGGTTATGAAAAGATCACTTGTCATGTTTAGACGCTCTTATTTCAGACATGTACTTCTTAAGCCCCGGCCTAATCCCTCCAGCAGACACTCCTTCATCCATCCTTCCATCTCTGTGGACTTGTGTCCTCATGGTTGGTGTGTTCTTAATGTCGGTGAGGCCTCGTAACCTCTCCTGGCATTCCAGCACTGCCGTCCGAGCAACGACAACAACGTCTTGAGTGCTCACATCTCTCCTTCCCAGTCACCATGTGGCAGCTGTGCCAGTTTGGAACGGTGCATTTCCTCCTCCTCTCGCTTCCTCTCTCTCTCTCTCTCTCTCTCTCTCTCTCTCGCTCTCTCTCTCACTCTCACTCTCACTCTCACTCTCAGCTGTACCAGTTTGGAATGGTGTATTTCCTCCTCTCTCTCTCTCTCTCTCCCCATCTCCCTTTCTCTCTCTCTCTCTCTCCCCATCTCCCTCTCTCTCTCTCTCCCCCCATCTCTCTCTCTCCCTCTCTCTCCCTCTCTCTCTCTCTCTCTCTCTCTCTCTCTCTCTCTCTCTCTCTCACTCTCTCGCTCTCGCTCTCGCTCTCTCTCTCAGCTGTACCAGTTTGGAATGGTGTATGTCCTCCTCTCTCTCCCCATCTCCCTCTCTCTCTCTTGCTCTCTCTCTCTCTCTGTCTCTCAGCTGTGTGTTTGGAGTGGGTGAAGATGTGTTCCCCCCCCTCTCTCTCTCTCGCCCCACTGTCACCACCACACATAATGCCCCCCCCCCAAGTATTTAACCCTTTCTAACATGCACAGCTGGATCAATCTCCCTTTTTCACTCGTTTATAAGTATGGACACACACACATTCTTGTACTTCTACCTTGGTGGGGACCCCCCATTGACTACATTCATTCCCTAGCCCTTAACCCCTAGCCTCACCCATCTGAACTACATGTCTAACCTTAACCCTTACCCTGACCTTAACCTAATCCTGATTCTAACCTCAACCCTAAAACCAAGTCCTAACCCTAAAATAGACCCCTAAGGAAGTGAGAACTGGCCCAAATGTCTTAACTTTGCAAAGGTGTCCTCAATCTGATGGTTAGAAACCCAAAGTGGACCTCACACAGATAGAAATACAAGAAAACACCCCCCTCCCACACACACACATAGACCATGCTTTAGCTATCACATCATACAGCCACAGACAGACAGACAGACCCCCCTCACCGGAGTTTGACTTTGTCCAGGTCGTCGGCCAGGTTGTCTCTCTCGATCTCGGCGCGGGACCTCTGGTTGGTGACGATCTCCACCTGCCTCCTCAGCTCGCTCATCTCCTCCTCGTACAGGTCGGCGATGCGGGTGGGCTCGCGCCCGCGCAGCCTCTCGATCTCCACAGTGAGCGTGGCATTCTGCTGCTCCAGGAAGCGCACCTTCTCGATGTAGCTGGCGAAGCGGTCGTTCAGATGCTGCAGCTCGACCTTCTCGTTGGTGCGCGTGGCGAGGAACTCCTGGTTGAGGGCGTCAGCCAGGCTGAAGTCCAGTGTGGCACCCATGCCGGCGTAGGAGCGCCCGGCGGACGCCCGGGAGGAGATGACGGGCTTGCCGTAGGACGAGGAGGCCCGGTAGGAGTAGCCCGGTGTGTTGCTGCTCTTGGTCACCTCGTAGACCCTGGAGGCGATGTGGCCGCCTCCGGAGCCCGAGTGGCCGAACAGCGAGCGGTTTAGGGAGGGGGAGGCGTAGCCGCCATGGCCGAAGGAGCGGCGGTAGGAGGAGGCGGTCTGGGCGGTGGAACTGTAGGAGGTCATGGTTGGATCGACCACAGTATGGGACGGAGCAGGCTGCTGGAGAGGAGTCGGGCTAACTGAGGAGCAGGCCAACCTCCCCCCCAGCTATTTATAGTGACCCCCCCTCATCCCACCCAATCTCCTCTCTCTCTCTCTCTCTCTCTCTCGCCCAGCTGTCCCGGGCCTATGGTGTGGAGCGGCGTGTCATTCCAGAGCTACCTTCTGAGTCATCGTGACAGAAATGGACATCATCTTTTTGTTGTGGGAGACCTGCAAAATGTCCCACTGAAACTTGATCCACCACGTATAGTCAACCTACAGGAAGTGGTTTTGTCACAGAGCCATATCCGCAACCTGCATCAGAACAGAGGCCCATGCTGACATACATCGGATGGGGGACATCGGGGCCTCCAAACGTGGATCAGCACATGACGGTGGACTGCACATGCCACCACCTATATACACAAAGGTATTCTGTATATTAGTAGTATTGATTCCCTGGTAACCACATACACTGAAGTGTCATCAGCATACACAACCAGACCAGGGGTTAAAGGGGCTGAAAGCCTCCCGGCTCAGGAGTAATTTAGGTATTTTGTGACGAATGAGATGTAAACAAACTTATGCAGCAGCTGTTTGAGATCCGACAGGACTTGGTTTGGTCCAGGGCGAGGGTGCGAGGTGCACATATAGACACTGGACGAAGGAAACCGCGTTAGCGGCACACACCGTGGATCTCATGACCCTGTTCTTTTGCATAACACTAACAAATCATAAATCAATCAGTGGCGTTCGAATATGAGCCGAGAAGAAGTCCTGGCCCTGTGCCGGTGATCTCATGTCATAACAACGTGAGGATGCAGCAGAGGCGGCTTTTAAGACGCTGCGCCGTCCTCACATGGTGATGTGGCGTAGCTTGTTAATGACGGCGTCCTCCTCCGGAGCAGCTTTGGCTAATCTGACTTAATAAGGAAAACTATCCTCTGCCCGACGGACGGGATGAAGGTGCGGTACATGCCTTCAGCCCTTCCCAGAGAGAGCGTGTACCCACCCAGTCCCGGCTAAAAGGCCTAAACAATGGCCGCCCGTAATGATGACGTCGTTAAGTTGTGTCGCAGCCAACGCGAAACAGAAAAAGGTCCTCTGTGTAAACTCACTCACACATCTCGGGAACAATTGTGGGGAGTTCAGCCCTAGCACATGCAAGCCTCTCATTACTTCTTCTGTTTTGGGGGGGGTGAGGGGATTCCCCCCCCCCTTTTTGTCCCCCAAATGTACCTGGCCAAATCCTCCAGCTCCCTGAGCTGCGCCACCCCCCTGCCGATCCGGGGAGGGCTGCAGACTACCACGTGTCTCCTCCGATACATGTGGAGTCGCCAGCCGCTTCTTTTCACCTGGCAGTGAGGAGTTTCACCAGGGGGAGGTAGCGCGTGGGAGGACCACGCTAATCCCCCCAGTAGTGCGTGGGAGGATCACGCTATTCCCCCCAGTTCCCCCTCCCCCCGAGCAGGCGCCCTGACCAACCAGAGGAGGCACTAGTGCAGTGACCAGGACACATACCCACATCCGGCTTCCCACCCGCAGACACGGCAAATTGTGTCTGTAGGGACGCCCGACCAAGCCGGAGGTGACATGTGGATTCGAACTGGTGACCCCTGTCTTGGTAGGCAACGGTACCCGGACGCCCAGCTGTCTGTTTTTTTGACAGGAGGCTCCCATTGATGTTCACCAACGTGAGAAAACTCTTCCCTCATCCACCAAAAGGGGGTTTTCCCCCTATTTCCAGGTTATTGTTGGATTTTTAGAAGAAAGAAGAAGAAGAAGAAGAAGAAGAAGAAGATGGAAGCTCCTTTTACAGAGGAGAGTACTTGTTTTTTCCCATTTGTTGTGTTCATAGTGTGGTTTGATGTGTGTGTGATGGAGGTTTTCATTGTGAGACACGTGCATGTCCTCCACACTGTCTGTCTGTCACAGGGTGATGGAGGCTGGTGGCTTCCATCTGTCACAGGGTGATGGAGGCTGGTGGCTTCTATCTGTCACAGGGTGATGGAGACTGGTGATGGAGACTGGTGGCTTCTATCTGTCAAAGGGTGATGGAGACTGTTGATGGAGACTGGTGGCTTCTGTCTGTCTCAGGGTGATGGAGGCTGGTGGCTTCTATCTATCACAGGGTGATGGAGGGTGGTGGCTTCTATCTGTCACAGGGTGATGGAGACTGGTGATGGAGACTGGTGGCTTCTATCTGTCAAAGGGTGATGGAGGCTGGTGGCTTCTATCTGTCACAGGGTGATGGAGACTGGTGATGGAGACTGGTGGCTTCTATCTGTCAAAGGGTGATGGAGACTGTTGATGGAGACTGGTGGCTTCTGTCTGTCTCAGGGTGATGGAGGCTTCTATCTATCACATGGTGATGGAGGCTGGTGGCGTCTATCTGTCACAGGGTGATGGAGGCTGGTGGCTTCTATCTGTCACAGGGTGATGGAGGCTGGTGGCTTCTATCGGTCACGGGGTGATGGGAGACTGGTGGCGTCTATCTGTCACAGGGTGATGGAGGCTGGTGGCTTCTATCTGTTACAGGGTGATGGAGACTGGTGGCGTCTATCTATCACAAGGTGATGGAGGCTGGTGGCTTCTATCTGTCACAGGGTGACAGAGATTGGTGGCGTCTATCTGTCACAGGGTGATGGAGACTGGTGGTTTCTATCGGTCACAGGGTGATGGAGGCTGGCGGCGTCTATCTGTCACAGGGTGACGGAGGCTGGTGGCTTCTATCTGTCACAGGGTGATGGAGGCTGGTGGCTTCTATCTGTCACAGGGTGATGGAGACTGGTGGCTTCTATCTGTCACAGGGTGATGGAGGCTGGTGGCTTCTATCTGTCACAGGGTGATGGAGACTGGTGGCTTCTATCTGTCACAGGGTGATGGAGACTGGTGGCTTCTATCTGTCACAGGGTGATGGAGACTGGTGATGGAGGCTGGTGGCTTGTATCTGTCACAGGGTGATGGAGGCTGGTGGCTTGTATCTGTCACAGGGTGATGGAGACTGGTGGCTTGTATCTGTCACAGGGTGATGGAGGCTGGTGGCTTCTCCACGTTGCTGTGTTACCACATCTTCTGTGTTCCTGTGGAAACCCAGATGTGAAACGACGCTGCAGCGTGACCCCAGAAGCTCTCCTGCAGCTGTGGCGTGGTAGCTCATGAGACCCGGGACAGAACTTGTGGTACTGTGTAGGTCCACATCAGCCCCACTGCTGCCGTGTGCTGCTCACTAGTGTGTAGATGTTGCCTCTCCTCTCACGTCTCATAGCAGATGTGAATGCTTAATGTTTGCATGTGCACGCCCGCGTGTGTTTTGTGTGTGTGTGTGTGTGTGTGTGTGTGTGTGTGTGTGTGTGTGTGTGTGTGTGTGTGTGTGTGTGTGTGTGTGTGTGTGTGCATGCCATCTCCCTGGGCTTCCTCAAGAGAGAAGGAGACAGTGTGGCCTGACAGCTCATGTAAACATCACCCACTCTCTTGCTCTCCAACTCTCCCTCTCGCTCTCTCGCCGTCTCTCTCCCTCTCTCTCTCTCTTCCCCTCCCTCCCTTCCTCTCTATTGCTCTCTCTCGCTCCCTCTCCCCCCACCTCTCTCGCTCTCTCCCTCGCTCTCTCTCTCCCTCACTCTCTCTCTCCCCCTCTCTCCCTCTTCCTCTCACTCTCACTCTCTCTCCCTCACCCTCTCTCTCTCTCCCTCTCTCCCCCCCTCTCTCTCTCTCCCCCTCCCTCTCTCTCCCTCTCTTCCCCTCCCTCCCTCTCTATTGCTCTCTCGCTCCCTCTCCCCCCACCTCTCTCTCTCTCTCTCTCTTTCTCTCCCTCACTCTCTCTCCCCCTCTCTCCCTCTCCCTCTCACTCTCACTCTCTCTCCCTCACCCTCTCCCTCTCACTCTCTCTCCCTCCCCCCCCTCTCCCCCTCCTCCTGTCTTCCTTCCAGTCTTCCTCCCATCTCACTTGTCATCTGTCTCCCGGCCTCCAGCTCTCTTCCTCCAGCTCTCCAGGCGTTCAGAGCTATATAAGGCTGACTCCTGTTAGGATTCAGTGACAAATAGCTTCATAAGGTACCTACAGAACTAATATGAAGGACACCGAGGGACTGGCAGACAATACAAGCGAGAGAGAGGGAGAGTGGATAGAGAGAGAGAGAGAGAGGGAGGATAGAGAGAAAGACAGGAGACAGCAAAGTGATCTTTGGATACTTGACAATTTCCCTTCACTGCAAATGAAAGATAAAACGAGTAGAGAAACAAAATAGAATAAGAACCAATGACATATAGATATGGGAAAATCTCTAAGACTATATGATTCTTTTATTTCTTTTTGCCATCAGTCTACCAATCTGTCTATATCTACCCATCAGTCTATATCTACCTATGTGTCTATATCTACCTATCTGTCTATATCTATCTGTCTATCAGGCTATATCTACCTATCTGTCTATATCTATCTGTCTATCAGGCTATATCTACCTATGTGTCTATATCTACCCATCAGTCTATATCTACCTATGTGTCTATATCTACTTGTCTATATCTACCTATGTGTCTATATCTACCTGTCTATAGCTACCTATCTGTCTATATCTACCTATCTGTCTATATCTACCCATCAGTCTATATCTACCTATGTGTCTATATCTACCTGTCTATATCTACCTGTCTATATCTACCTGTGTCTATATCTACCTGTCTATATCTACCTGTCTATATCTACCTGTGTCTATATCTACCTGTCTATATCTACCCATCAGTCTATATCTACCTCTCTGTCTATATCTACCCATCAGTCTATATCTACCTATCTGTCTATATCTACCCATCAGTCTATATCTACCTATCTGTCTATATCTACCCATCAGTCTATATCTACCTATCTGTCTATATCTACCTGTCTATATCTACCCATCAGTCTATATCTACCTATGTGTCTATATCTACCTGTCTATATCTACCTATGTGTCTATATCTACCTGTCTATATCTACCTATGTGTCTATATCTACCTGTCTATATCTACCCATCAGTCTATATCTACCTCTCTGTCTATATCTACCCATCAGTCTATATCTACCTATCTGTCTATATCTACCCATCAGTCTATATCTACCTATCTGTCTATATCTACCCAGCTGCCTAATCTGTAGACCTCTCAGTCTATCTGGCAACCATGTCCAAGCAAGACTTATGAAACCCTTTTAAGCTCGGTAATCCTAAAGAAGACATGCCCATCAAACTCCACCGTGGCAAGACATCATCCCTTGCAAGAAACCTCCACAATAATGGTACCAGGAATAATGCTGTATATATTCCACATATATTTTAATTTATAATTTAATTCAGGTTTCCTTTATTAATCCCCCTGGGGAAATGCACTTACTGCAAATTAACCTACAAGTCCTCCAACCCATACAACCCCATAGGTCGTGTAGCCTCCAATACGACCCACAGCAGCGTTTCCTAATTTAGCGCCCCTACCGGCGGCAGGAGATATGCCACAGATACTTTTCGGCTCTGTGCATTGTGGGTTTTCATCCACCTGTTGACGTCCTTTTTACAACGCCTCATAGACAGGCTAATAAAGGTGAGTCGTCAGTAAATAGTGATAAAAACAATTCGAGAACAATAGAATATGTAGCCAGTGAGTTTTTGTGTTGTTTCACCGTCAAGATTGCTATTATCAGCACGACCGCTAGAGGTCACTTAACTTTAAAACGTTACTCTATCGTAATAAGCTGCTTGTACAAACGACCTACGGGGTCGTTTTTGGTGGAGCACAGGCATAGTTTGTGATCTGTGTAGCTAGGAGCAGTGGGCTGCCGCCTCCATGCTGCGCCGGGGGACCAACTCCAGTTCTTTTCCCACTGCCTTGCTCAGGGGCACAGACAGGAGTATTAAACCTAACATGCATATTTCTTTTGATGATGGGAGGAAATCAGAGCACCCACAGAAAACCCACCGCAGACACGGGGAGAACATGCAAACTCCACACAGAAAGGACCTGGGACGGCCTGGGGCTCGAACCTAGGACCTTCTTGCTGTGAGGCGACAGCGCTAACCACTGGGCCACCATGCCGCCCACTTGAACACACTTGGAGAGGACACCCACACTGGCTGATGAACAAACTGGCTTTTCCCTGGAACAGTTTCACTAACCAGTTCCCAGCGCTGCTACCAGGTATCTGATCAAATACAGCAGAGTAAGCAGAAACACCAGCATATTTATTGCACCTTATTGCACCCTACTTTTATCATTATTTTATCTTATCTTGTATATATATATATATAATTTATTATCTTTACTGTTTACTGTTAATCTTGCCATCTTGCACCAACATACCAAAAAATTCATTAATCTCTTATGAGACTGCATTGCATGGGACTGAGCTCTGAGTGTCCTGCAGTTAAGAAAACTCCCCCTGGATCTCCACCTTGCTGTGGTGGAGAAGCTTGCATGTACCAATGATCCCAAAAGCTATGCCGTCCGGAGCTTGGCTCCTGGTAGGGTCACCCAAGGCAGATAGGTCAAGAGGGAGATTCCAGACAAAGCGTGATCCAAGAAAGACCTCAACGGCGGAACTGGTGGAAGATGTCTCCAGGTCACAACGGCAGTGAAGGTGAATGAAGGCTGCAACAGAGGGTGGTCCCCAATCGTCTTGGTTCTCCATGCCATTGGACTCTGGCCACCTCCTGCCAAGGACCATGTGGTGGCTGCAGGCACATCAACCACTCCACGTAAAAAGCTGTCACGCACTGATGTCCTCCCATAATGCGGCTCCAGGACTAGCCTCTACACCCACCTGAGGACCCAGAGGGACCCCAAGAGAGGATGGTCATACTCAACCCCGAGTGACCGCCAATGATGATGATGATGATACCTAATTTCCTTTACACTTATTTTTTTTTGGGGGGGGAGGGTCCCCCTTTTTCTCCCCAATTATACCTGGCCAACTACCCCACTCTTCTGAGCCGTCCCAGTCTCTACTCCACCGCCTCTGCCATTCCGGGGAGGGCTGCAGACTACCACATGTCTCCTCCAATACATGTGGAGTCGCCAGCGGCTTCTTTTCACCTGACAGTGAGGAGTTTCACCAGGGGGATGTAACACATGTGAGTATCACGTTACCACCCCCCCCCCCGAACAGGCACCCCCACCAACCAGAGGAGGCGCTAATGCAGCGACCAGAACACATACCCACATCCGGCTTCCCACTCGCAGACAAGGTCAATTTTGTCTGTAGGGACGCCCGACCACACTGGGGTTAACACGGGGATTTGAACCAGTGATCCCCGTGTTGGTAGGCAACGAAATAGACCGCCACTCCACCCGGACGCCCAATCCATTACACTTTTTGTTGCAATCATTTAGTCTACATGCTAACTCGCCTTGTCAGGGTACTGAATAGCAGTGGCCATTGACGTCCTGTCATGCACACGTTTGGATCCAAAGTGCCGCGTGCTGATAAGGTGTCTTCAGACAGCAGGCCAGACAATGCAGCCGTTTCCTGGCCTGGTTAAATAATTTTATGGAAATTACGAGGGGACTGATTATTGCCATGGCCACAGCTGCTGCAGACAGAGGGAGTGGGTAGTTAATATTAACTTCACAACATGCACAACACGTTCAGTAACCAGCATTTCTGCCCAGCTGTTGCTTAATGCTGCAGCCCCGACAGGATTACACGTCTCTTATTACCCAGAGAGACTTGCTCATGTGAGCAGCATCCAATCCAGTCAAAATCTAATAAAGATGAAGATGAACATTGGTTTTATTTTACATTCTATTACCCTGCAAAGGACACATTGGTCCTTTTGCTTGTCCCCTCAGCTGGGAGGTTTAGGCACACGGTCGGTTGCAAAGCAGTAGTCTCAAAGCTGGTAAAGATTTAGCTTTTTTATTTTGTTCAAAGACATCACAAGAGCAGTAAGACAGAGCTCCTTAACCACCTCGCTGTCCCGGTGCCTATGTTTGGTTCATAAGTGTTTAAATAAACACTGTAGTCCAGTTGCAGTCCGACTGGCTCGTGCCAAATCCATTCACAACACCGAGGCAGTCTCACCCACTGTCACTGCCCTCAGAATGCTGCAACATAAAGGTTTAGTGCCACTAATGTAACTATAGGAAGTGTAACAATGGAATGGACAATACATTAGCAAGATAACAGAAAGAGGACAGTTTCGTTTCATGCACATACCCCCTTTGTCCTCTGTCTGTCCCTCGTCTCTCTCAAAGTTGGTCATTGTAAATTTATTTTAAGACTAAGTTTTTGTTTGGCATCCAAAATGTTTTAACAAAACTGACTTTCTGTTTTAATTTTGCACAAGTACCTGGAAGCCATTACAGCAAGCATGCGTAACTCGTGTATGCATGCTTGCTGTAATGGCTTGACGTGATATTTCTGATAAACAACATGTCAAGGCATCAACAACAATAACTTCATCCTGGAGCACGCCATATGAAACCCATCCATTATACACGCTTGGTTAATCTAATTACGGGTCATGGGTGGCTGGAGTCTTTCCCAGAAGGCATTGGGCAGAAGGCAGGGAGACACCCTGGACAGATTGCCAGTCCGTGGCAGGGCCCATACACACACACGCAGTCACTTCCAATCCATCTAACATGCATATCTTTGGACACATACACGGGGAGACCACGCAAACTCCACTCAGATGGGCTGGAATCGATCCCAGGACCTTCTTGCTGACAGCGGTAGCCACCAATCCACCTTCAAGATGGATAAACAATTTTGTTCAGGGCAGACCATTTAATGAATTTGCTTTTTGGACAATTAGGTAATTAGATATTTTAATAATCCGAATCAACTTTATTGGCCAAGTGTGCATGCAAATGAGGAATTTGACTCCAGCACACAGCAGCTTCTAGCACTTGCAGACATCACTCACACAGAAAAAGGAAAACAAAGAAAAAAGAAAGAAATGGAACAACAACAGGACATTGGAGGCAGGCATGTATGCACAACAGGTATGTCACTACTTGTCACTACAGGTATGTCACAACAGGTATGTCACTACTTGTCACTACAGGTATGTCACAACAGGTATGTCACTACTTGTTATGGTTGAGTAATGCTCATGTATTATACCATAATGCCCATACGCTAAACTTTACATTGTAAAGCACTTGGAGTGGTCAGTAGACTTAGAAAAGTGCTCTATGAATGCAGTCCCTTTACCATTTTACGAATTTAACTAAACTAGCTGACTCCTCATCTGCATTAGATTTAAACCTAGCAGGCTCTCCAATCACCCGCAACCTGCTGCATGATAAGTTGCTGGTGTCAAACTAAACCTATACAGCTAGCTAGTATATATTTGTACGTATACGTGTGCCAATACAAAAAATAGTAAATACAAATAAAATAAATATAAATGATTAAATAAATAATATAAATTACATTATATATTAATTATATAAATTAAATTATAACTATATAAAAATAAAATTAACATGGATATACAAACAAAAAAATTGAAAATAAATACCAAAAAAATTTTACTAATATGTACCAACGTTGACGATATTCTGAACAGACTTGCAGTTGCGCCTCCTGGCCGCTGGGAGTCAGTGTTGGCACTCGGGCTTCGCTGGCGACCTCCCTCGGCGGTGTCGTCAGCTGAGCGGTGCGGCTCGTACGGCTCTGCTCCCTCGTCACGCCGGGTGAGGAGTCTCAAAGTCCAGAGAACTTTAATGCAGGTAGGTGCCGCCCGAAGCGAGTATTGTTACCCCCGCGGATGTGTTGCTCACTGACGGGAGACTGTGTAGACTTCAGCCGACCGGGTAAGAGGGGAGGGGGAGGGGGCGGGTTGAGACGGACCACTTAGCTGTGTTGTGCGGGTCAGCTAACAGACGTTAGCTCGTTTAGGAGCCGGTTGCTAGTTAGCCCCCCCGCTGTCTCATCCGCCAGCGTTTGTTCTGCCCTCTCACACGCTTGGTGTCACGTTTCCCTGACCTGCGCTTTCTTTCTGGGCTTAGTCGCTGATCATGAAGACCTCCAAGGAAGCCGTGCAGACCGCAGCCAAAGAGTTTCTCCAGTTCGTCAACAAAGGGGTGTCCCCTTACCACGGTAACGAAACAATACGTCAGGTCTCTCTCGTGGGACGTAGTAGAATACGTGAGGGGTTCCAGTTACGCAATACTTGTTACTATGGCAACTTTGTACAAACCATAAGAAATTCTTACTTTCAGTTGTATGTCTTTGTCAATCCCTGTAGGGGAAATTCCTTCTCAGTATTTAACCCATTTTAGTACTATAAGGAGCAGCCAAGGTGGTAGCATCCGGATGTGGGCCACTTCAGGCAATGATGCTGCACTGGTGGCTCTGACAAAATGGATGTGAGCCTGAAGTGGCCCACATATATAATAGCGAATATGGCCCAAATATGCCAAATCAAACGTGGGCCTTTTTTGGCAAAGATGCGGTGCTCTGGGCAACATGTAATCTGGATGTGACCCTTAAGTGGCCAGTGTGGTAAATGGTGCACCTGCCCCAGCCCTCCACGTAATGTAAAAGAAAATGTAATTCATCAGACCAGGCCACCTTCTTCCATTGCACCATGGTCCAGTTCTGACACTCACGTGCCCATTGTAGGCACTTTTGGCGGTGGACAGGGGTCATCATGGACACTTTGACCGGTCTACAGCTACACAGCCCCATACACAGCAAGGTGGATACACTGTGTGTTGTGACACCTGTCTATCGTAGCTAGCATCAACTTCTTCAGCAATTTGAGCTACAGTAGCTCTTCTGTGGGATCAGACCAGACGGGCTAGCCTTCACTCCCCACGTGCATCAATGAGTCTTAGGCGCCCATGACCCTGTCGCTGGTTCACTGGTTGTCTTTCTTTAATTGGACCACTTTCGGTAGGCACTGACCACTGCATACCGGGAACATCCCACAAGACCTGTCGTTTTGGAGATGCTCTGACCCAGTCGTCTAGCCATCACAATTTGGCCCTTGTCAAAGTCGCTCAGATCCTTACGCTCACCCATTTCTCCTGCTTCCAACACATCAACTTCAAGAACTGACTGTTCACTTGCTGCCTTCCCTGGGTGCTGCACGGCGGCTGCCTACTGCTCCTAACTACGCAGGCTAGGATGGGTTAAATGCAGAGAGTGAATTTCATTGTATGTATGTACAAATGACAAATAAAGTGTATTCTATTCTAATACACCCCACCCCTTGACAGGTGCCATTGTAACGAGATAATCAGTGTTCTTCACTTTCCTGTCAGTGGTTTTAATGTTATGGCTGATGGGTGTATTTCACATGCATATGATTAACCAGTTATTTCAATAAAATCTTATTAATTGAAATTGGTATGCCTGTTATCTCAACCACCTTAATCCGCCTTATCTCACGTGTTGTGATGTACAGAGTTTGGTATGTTTGCTAATAATGAAGGGGTCTTTAATCTGCCGCCGTTTGTAACTACATTTGGCATTAACATCAATATGAGAACAGAATGTGTCAGGCTTAAGAGGTTGCTTAGGTGCTGAATTCAGAGATTGCCCTGGTTTCCAACGGACCTTGATCATGAGATAAGATAGAAAGATCTTGCTAATGCGACACCTTTTTCATAACAAATGGTACCTTTGCACTCTGACCTTTTTTGTCCCGCATGATAATGTGCACAGTTTTGCCAAGTGCGCACAAAGTCCCAGGAATATACAATGTCTGTTGTTATCATCACCAAGATATCGTAAGATAAGATCCAGGACCTTCTTGCTTCACAGTAAGAAGGTCCTGGGTTTGAGCCGCGGGGTAGTCCAACCTTGGAGGTCATCCTGGGTCGTCCTCTGTGTGGAGTTTGCATGTTTTTCCCATGTCTGCGTGGGTTTGCTGCGGGTGCTCTGGTTTCCTCCCACAGTCCAAAGACATGTAGGTCAGGTGACTCGGCCATACTAACATTGCCCCTAGGGTGTGTGTGCGTGTGCGTGTTCGTGTGTGCGTGCGCCCTGTGATGGCCTGGCGGCCTGTCCAGGGTGTCTCCACGCCTGCCACCCAGTAACTGCTGGGACAGGCTCTAGTGCCCCATGACCCAGAGAGCAGGATAAGCGGTTTGGCTAATGAATGGATGGACGATATCATAAGATGTACAAAAAGAGAAATATTGTTGTGCTTTTAAAAGACATTTTAAAAGGATGTGACAGAAATGGATGAAAGAAAGAAAAAAACCCCTCAGCGTACCCTTCATTGCCTTTAATTGGAATTCTTCTCGCTATGGGTGGAGAAATCCCCCTGACCTTTTCAGAACAAATTTCGCTGCCACAGTGAACTTTGATAAATCAAACAGGGGTGGAAGAGATACAGGAGCACATTGCACACAATAATACATTTCATGTCAACTCAGATATTCTGTTCTTTTCTTCACTTATCTTGCAGTGGTGGACGAATGCAAGCGACGGTTGTTGAAGGCCGGCTTCATCGAGCTTAAAGAGGCCGAACAGTGGGACATCAAGCCCTCTGCCAAGGTCGGTCTCAGTTCAAAGACATGAGTCACGTTCATGTTGCGTGGTGATACCAGTTATGAAGGACCAGTTGGTACCATAGGGTTTAGTGAGGAACCCTGTTGTCCATTTGACACAACCTGGTTCATCCCGTAATTCTTTTATCTAATTTCAGTATTATCAGGGTTCCCATGCACCCTGGAAAACCTAGAAATTTATAGACTAGTTTTCAAGTCATGGAAAACACCTGGAAAAACTATCAAATGCCGTATAAATGGTATCGGAGAGTCATGGTTTATTGTAAAGTTTGGATTACAAAATCATATTTTTGCTTGCTGATATGGCATATTTTTTGGTGTGATTTTTAGCTGAGTTAGCATATTTGTGTTCTATTTTCAGCAGCCGTGATTGCACATCAGCGCATGAAGTGTGTGTGACCAGTCAGTGACCAGCTAAAAGTCACACAGTCCATGTAGTCTATGTTGAGCCTTCCACTGAATAATTAATACTGAATAATGACTTCCTGTCAGCAACGGCTATCATGTGTAACCAAGCAAAAGTCATAGTACATGTCCTTGTAAAGTCCTGGAAAAGGGTTTCCTACAAAGAGTGGGATTCCTGACCATAGAACTTCACTTTTTAGCTAATAGCTATAGCAGATGTCTTAATGTTTCATAAATCTTGTACTCTGTTTTAATGAGCAACATATTGGGCTGTTGCTAGCATAATAGCTAATAGCAGATAGCTAATAGCAATAGCTAATAGCAATACTTAATAGCAGATAGCTAATAGCAATACCTAATAGCAGATGGCTAATAGCTGTCTGCTGTTTTAATATTTCATAAATCTTGTGCTCCGTTCTACTGAGCATAATATTGGGCTGTTGCTAGCATGCTAAACCTCAACTTTGTTCAAGCTTGTATATATTGTATTCTAAAGGGTTCGAACTGACTAAGGGGAAAATTCATTTATGTCACTGTATTTTACTTGGTCAGATCTGAATTATGTTGAGAGAACCATCCAGAATATTTTCCATGTTCTTCCTCTCTTGTCTTTCGCCTTGCAGTACTTTATGACAAGAAACTACTCGAGCCTGATCGCTTTTGCAGTGGGCGGACGTTATCTCCCAGGAAATGGCTTCTCCCTGATCGGTGCTCACACAGACAGCCCGTGCATGAGGGTGAGAGGTCGCCAACATTTACTAATAAACACCATCTACATTTTACATTGCTGCATCCTAGCTTCTGATATTTTACCCTACAGATCTGTTATTACAGGGATAACTCAGAATTTTGGAAGTCCACTGATGTTGTCGGTCAGTAGATTTGATTCGCACGTTCACATGTCCCCTACTTCATACCGGACATGCAGCTCCTGCTAGCCAGTAAAAGTGCAATGCAAGTCAAAGCGGTCGATTCTCATTCCGTACTAAAAAAGCATACCACATGTCACCCTAAAACCAAAATAATGCTATGAAAGTCAGTCATGGTGAATTCAAATGGTTAGTTCACAACGGTAAAGTTGTTTTATTGCTGAATCCCTTTTGCATTGACTGGTTCTGTTTTTTGTCGTGTGCACCAGAGGGACACTTGCAGCAAAGCAGCACTTCCGCATCAACACTTCTACTCCGCGTTATAGAAAGCATGTAACCTTATCCCGAGACATGAAGAAGTCAGACTTTGAAGTGGAGGAAGAATTCGTATCATCTGGAAAGGCTTGTGTAGTGAATTCAGGGGGCAGCCGAGATGCGCACCCAGGTCTCCCACACCACGGCGACTACGTTAACCAGTCGACTAAAGGGATACGACCCGTTAGCCAACTGGCTAGCACGTCTACTCATTCATGCTCGTTACACTACCCCCGTCCTTTGGGAAGCACATCCCCGTGCTTCAGAATATCAGCTCCCTCACGCCTCTGGGTGCACGTGCTTCCGATGGCCTCACGGTCTCACCATTCCACTTCTGACACCAAGGTAGTGGGTGAATTCAGGGGGCAGCCGGGAACCGCCACAGCTGGGATGCCTGCACCACGGGCGACTGTGCTTACCAGTCGACTAAAGGGTTCAGCCTGCTAACCAACCTGCTAACAAGTCTATTCATCTGTGGTCGTTACACTACCCCCTCCCCCCCATTGGGGACGCGCATCCCCGCGCTTCAACATACCAGCTTCCTCATGTCTCTGGGCGCACACGTTTCCGATGGCCTCAAGGTCTCACCATCCCACTTGTGACACCAATGTAGTGAATTCGGGGGGCAGCCGGACGCGAACCCGGGTCTCCTGCACCACGGGCGACTACGTTAACCAGTCGACTAAAGGGTCTGACCCGTTAGCCAACCGGCTAGCGAGTCTACTCATTCATGCTCGTTACACTTGCATATTTAAACCAGAATTAACAGATGATGGAGTGCTTCTTGTGAACAGATCTGAGGCTTGCTAACAGGAGCTGCATCTCCAGCATGAAGTACAGGGATGGATGAAAATGATCTCTACTGGTGGATGACATTAGTGATGAGTAGGAATAGACGTCAAAAATTATGAGCGATCCCTTGGAAATTTACTTTTTGTATTTCGAAATGGCAACAAGGTAGTAAAAGTACCTTGGGCTTTGCAAAGTATGAATTATTTGTGTAATATCTACACTGATCAGCCACAACATTAAAACCACTGACAGGTCAGTGAACAACATCTCCTTTCAATGGCACCTGTCAAGGGGTGGCTATATTAGCAGGTGAACAGTCAGTTCTTGAGGTTGATGTGGTGGAAGCAGGAAAAATGGGCGAGCGTGAGGGTCTGAGTGATCCCTCAGAAGACCTACTGTAGCTCAAACTGCTGAAAAAGTCAATGCTGGCTATAATAGACCCGTGTCACCATCCATTAAGTGTTGTTGTTCTTTTTGTACACTTTTGTACAGTAACGGTTACAGACTCTCTCTCCCTCTTTCTTGGCATCTGTTGTGTCTTTACTCTTTCCTATGTCGGCCCTCCACGTCTCTGCTTTCAGGTCAAGCCCAGGTCCAAGAAGACTAAACAGGGCTGTCTGCAGGTGGGGGTGGAGTGCTACGGCGGGGGCATATGGAACACCTGGTTTGACCGCGACCTGACCATTGCGGGGCGTGTCATGGTCAAGGTGTGCTACCTTTTATTCTGATCTGCAGTTGATAGAGCAGCACGAGTCTTCCTTCTTAATATGGCCACAGATTATTCTGGCTCACAGCATGGAAATCCTGCTTAAATGGGTTTTGGCATCCTTATTAGCCCTTATTATTATTAACGTATTATTAATATTATTATTATCTAGTTTTGATTTTATATATTATTACATTTATTCAATTTTATATATTATTAATTTATTATTATTTATTATTATTATTATTTTATTATTGTTATTACCAACTTATTATTGTAAGTGAGAAAAGGCGAAAGCAATTAAAGAAATTGTGACCTAAAGTCATTTGTGTTGAGATACTTTAACAAGCAAAAAAGGCTAAATTAAATATTCATTTAAACACTTAAAGCTGAAATATGTGAATTTTCTCCATTAATGAACAATTCTATTCATCTGGATCATGGACTCAAGCTACATAATTTCTAACTGTCGTCTTTATCATGATCGGAGACATTCTCCATTTACCACTGTTGAAATTTGTGACCGGGTAGGATGAACGTGGGTGCAGCGTCAATCACGTTCCTACTCAAAGAGGAAACAGGCTGTAAACTTGATGACAGCGTGGTGATGCTTTTGTTGGACAGGTCATCTACCAAGTCTACAGTCTGTTTTACAGTAGAACAGTGTACCCATGTAGTTTGGTGTAGTTTATGAAACATTTGGATAATGGATGGATATTGCCTGTGTTGGCTTTGGTCCAAGGATCCATGTTTACAAGGGTGGGAACTGTTTATCGGTGAGCTGATAACACATGAGCCACATTGGCTGCTGCACCTCGTCAGTAGTTCTCACTGGGGAAATCGTGGGTTTCAGCTTTAGATATACAGGCAGAATTAGTGGCGTCGGTTTGCGTGTCCTAAGTTTGTGTTCTTTGCTGCGCTGCAGAGCGGGGACAAGCTGGTCCATCGTCTGGTCCACGTGCCCAGGCCTATCCTCCGCATCCCCCATCTCGCCATCCACCTGCAGAGGGACATCAACGACTCCTTCGGCCCCAACAAGGAGAACCACCTGTGAGCACGGTTTCTCATAAGATACTGGCAAAAAAAAAAAAGTGACCTTTAAATTCTTGAAAATGAATTTGCATACACATGGATTGGGTTGGGGGTTCAATAATTAGCAAAAGAATTTTAGAAGTTGGACTGCACTTACCTGACGACCCCCTACCCTGAATTTAATGGCTATGGTCACGATAAAGCAAATATTTCACTGACTAAAATACAACAATGATAATACACGATGAATTCTTTTTCAGCGATTTAAAACGTTTGTTTAAATATTTATGGTGGGGCGTCCGGGTGGCATGGCGGTGTATTCCGTTGCCTACCAACATGGGGATCGCTGGTTCGAATCCCCGTGTTATCTCCGGCTCGGTCGGGTGCCCGTACAGACACAATTGGCCGTGTCTGCGGGTGGGCAGCCAAATGTGGGTATGTGTCCTGGTCGCTGCACTAGTGCCTCCTCTGGTCGGTCGGGGTGCCTGTTCAGGGGGGACTGGGGGGGAATAGCATGATCCTCCCACATGCTACTTCCCCCTGGTGAAACTCCTCACTGTCAGGTGAAAAGAAGCGGCTGGTGACCACATGTATTGGAGGAGGCATGTGGTAGTCTGCAGCCCTCCCCGGATCAGCAGAGGGGGTGGAGCAGCGACTAGGACAGCTCGGAAGAGTGGGGTAATTGGCTTGGTACAATTGGGGGGGAAGGAGTATGTTTTTTTACAACTTCATTTGCCATCCAGGGATCCTTCATAGTGCCAGAACCCCCTGCTTAGTAGGCTGTCTTAAATGCCTCTCCATTAAAAACATAAAATATGAATATGCAGCCTTTACCCATTACAGATTACAGTAATCAGTAGAGCAGTGTTGACATCGTTTCAGTAAATCTTGCAGTCCTAGCTGGGGGCAGGTAGATGGGGTAGGTAGGAATAATGACTGCAGTCGATAAGGAGTTTGTGCCAGATGCAGTCTGAAATATGTCTCTCTGTCATTTTATTTGCCAGCGTGCCCATCCTAGCCTCTTGCATCCAGGAAGAGCTGGAGACCGGCTGTGCGTCTACGTCTTCTGGGGATGCGGTCAATGCCACCACCACAGTAAGACACAAAGACACACAAACACACACACATGCATACATATTAACCCACATACTCTTGATCCACTCACTTTTACGTACAACAGAACAGCTTCTGTTTGGTTGTTGCTTTTATTACATATATTTTAAATCAGATGTGAGTAAACCCTACAAATTGTCCTCACTGATCTCTTCCCTCTCGTCTCTCTCTGCCGCCACCATCGCAGGCGGAGAAACACCAGCCGGCGCTGGTGAAGGTGCTGTGTTTGGAGCTGGGTGTCCAACCCGAGGAACTGCTGGACTTTGAGCTGTGTCTGGCCGACACGCAGCCAGGGGTGAGTCCTCCTCAGACGGCAGAAGAATGGTTCTAGTTGTGATGATGTGCAAAACAAAAACAGGATGGACACTGATACCCCTTCAGTAATAGTACCCCTCTAATACAGCAAGCTCTTGACCCATGTCAGATGCGGGCCAAGAGCTTGGGACATTAACGGTAGCATAATAAAAGACAAGAATTGTTCCCTTTCTGGTTTTCTTTTTTTTTTACCCCCCTTTTTCTCCCCAGTTGCACTTGGCCAATTACTCCACTCTTCTGAGCCATCCCAGTCTCTGCTCCACCCGTTCTGCTGATCCGGAGAGGGCTGCAGACTACCACATGTCTCCTCTGTTACATGTGGAGTCGCCAGCCGCTTCTTTTTGCCTGACAGTGAGGAGTTTCACCAGGGGGATGTAGCGCAGGAGAAGATCACACTATTCCCCCCCCAGTTCCACCTCCCCCCTGAACAGGCGCCCCGACCGACCAGAAGAGGCGCTAGTGCAGCGACCAGGACACATACCCACATCTGACTTCCCACCCGCAGACGCGGCCAATTGACCTTTCGCAAAGTACCGCCCCAGAACGGTGCTTGTCCAATCCTACCTTAGGAACGGTCCGTCAAGCTTTCAAACACACAGCAACATGCTGAAACGGTGTGCCTATGGGATCTGCAAATCGGATACTTGATATCTGAAAAGTCTGGAGGGGGTGTAATTCTCTTTCCCTTCCAAAACCAAGAACGCAAGAAGCGCAATGTCGGCAATAGATTTGGCAGTATAGCAGACCCCATGGCCAGCTTCATCCATCCAAAATCAACACAAATACCTGTCTGCTCCAAGCTAAGCTTGCTACTAGCTATTATTGATAGCTAATATAGCTAACGTATTATTACTGTTACTCTTAGCCACACAACGTGCTGATTTCTTCCTTCATGTTTTGGTGTTTTCCGGCTACATCCTGGATAGTTCTGAAATGCTTGACGGGCATAGCAACAGTAACTAAGGGGGCGGGACTTTGCGAAAAGTCAATTGTGTCTGTAGGGATGCCCGACCAAGCCAGAGGTAACACGGGGATTCGAACCGGCAATCCCCATGTTGGTAGGCAACGGAATAGACTAGCACGCCACCCGGATGCCCTAGTTCATCCATTTTGCAAAGAGAGGTGCTTTAGGACTTTTCCAATAGCCAAGGACCAGTCTTAGTGTTGTTATCCTGACAAACATCATTAATTTAATTTAATTCGGCAAATATGTTCTCATCACCCATTTAGCATATAAACTCTTTATATTAAACAGCAAAAAACACCTCAAGGAAGCATAAAAACGTTTTGACAATTTTATTTATTTATTTATTTTGGTGTTTCCATTCAGCCTTTTCCCATTCAAAACATCAAATTTTGCATCAGCTGGCTTGATAGAAACCCCACTAATGCTGGTTCTTTGGCACACCTACATACAACAGAGCCATTATTAATGTCATTATCTGTAGCTGCGTTTGTCCTGCTATGCCTACACCACAGAGCACTGAGACCAGCCTGCCATTTTTTTAACCTTCACATGGTTTTTCACCTGAAGATGTCAGCAAAGTCATTAAAATGGTCTAGGGTTCAGTTACTGTTTAAACGGTCAGTATTTTAGTTATGTATGTAAAGACATTTTTCTAAAATGTTATGCAAGACTTCCAAAGAGGGTTCGATCCCACATGCATTTCAGACTTTCTATGACTAGTCTCCCAGTTACCAAGATAAGAAAAAAAAAACGGTGTGGAATAGTCAACCAGCATTCGTTTATGAATACAACAGTTAACTCATATTTCACAGCACATTGTACATAGAATTACTGGTTTGATAAGTGTGTATCTCTCCCCCTTTCCTTTTTTTTCGTCTTCTCTGTCACTTTCTCTGGTTGTCTGGTTCTGTCTCTAGGCGTTGGGAGGTGTGCATGAAGAATTCATCTTCTCTCCTCGTCTCGACAACCTCCACAGCTGCTACTGTGCCCTGCAGGTCTGACCCACCAGCCAACAACCATCATCACGCTTACTTCCTTAATCTAACACTTCTTTGTCACACCTGACTGTTGGTGGCACATGTAATGATGATATTATTCTGTCTATTGTCGGGGTGTTGTGGTTCTAACCCTTGACCTCCTTACTGTTGACTGCACATAAGTGTATGCAACAACAGAGTTTGTAGAATATCGGAATAAGTGAGTTACATTAACACCATGAGGCACTTGATCACATACATTTATTGATTGTTTCGTGCTTTACGTCTTGCACAGTTTAATTTTTCATATCACCTTTTCTCCATTTTAGGGACTGGTAGATTCCTGTTCAGGCAGCTCTCTGGACATAGACCCCAACATCCGCATGATCTCCCTGTATGACAACGAAGAGGTGAGCGGATTCCTTCTGGAAACATTTGGCACGCCCCTCTTTGCTATCAGGGGTCGACTTTTGCAGTCACCAGGTTGGCTCTGATGACTAGAATTTCCATGGGGCATCCTTTGGACATCAAAAAAACAAGCTGATGACACAGTAGTCTTAGCAAAATTATATTCAGCATCAGATCTGCGAACTATTCAGAAATTAGTGGTTATTTAGTTTTCATTTGAAAGACAGGACATACAGCAAGCATACAGTAGCTGCTACTGTATGCTTGTGCAGCTATTAGTGGTCAGTTTTGTGCCGATTTTTTTTTTTTAATCGATTGTAGCGTGTCATCTTTTTGGATTGATATGGTTTCTGAAACCATCAAGCCTTGTTACAAAGCTTTCCCATCAACAATTTGAAATCCAAAGAGAAACCAATCCAACAGAGACTTACATCAAATCTAGATGAGACCACTTTCTAACATGTGATTGAGTTCATGGAGAAGGCTCATGTAGCACAAAAAAAGTCAAAAACCAGGCAGCAAGAAGTACTTGCTGCACGCCAGAGACATCAGCAGACAATGGATGGCGCCTTCAATGGCAGACAGAGAGATGGACCCTAAACACACACTGGCGATGTGGACAAGTGGGTGAAGAATCTGTGCGACAGACAACTCACCCAGGCGGAGAAAGACATCCTTGCTAAGGGGTGGAATTTTGCTGTCATACCGAGGCAAATCCCGCTAGTGGAACCGACCACTGCCACGGAATCAGCAATCTGTGAAAACAACATCGTGGACCCGTAAGCAGAGCAACTGCGCATGAAAGTTTCAGCATGCCTCAGCAATGCGGAGCCACCACCATCCAACATCAGTAGAGACGAGAGGAGTGCTGTCACGACTCGCAGTAAGGTCAATAACATCATCATCCTTTCAGTGGACTTATTTGTAGACCAATTTTTATCGATCGTAGACTGTTATCATCAGCCGCTTCCGTGGGGTCGGGTCACGGTGGCAGCAAGCTAAGTAGGACATTCCAGATGTCCCTCTCCCCAGCAATACCCTCCAGCTCCTCCTGGGGGATCCCAAGGCATTCTCAGGCCAGATTGGACATGCAGCCCCTCCAGTGAGTTCTGGGTCTGCCCCGGGGTCTCCTCCCAGTTGGACATGCTTGGAAAACCTCCAAAGGAAGGCACCCAGGAGGCATCCTAATCAGATGCCCGAACCACCTCAACTAGCTCCTTGCGACACGAAGGAGCAGCGGCTCTACTCTGAGCTCCCTCCGGATGTCCGAACTCCTCACCCTATCTCTAAGGCTGAGCCTAGACACCCTAGGGAGGAAACTCTTTTCAGCCGCTTGTATCCGCGATCTCACCCTTTCGATCAGTACCCAAAGCTCATGACCAGAGGTGATGGTTGGAACGAAGATTGACTGGTAAATTGAGAGCTTTGCCTTCCGGCTCAGCTCCCTCTTCACCTCAACGGTCCGGTACAAGGTCTGCATTACTGCTGATGCTGCACCAATCCACCTGTCAATCTCCCGCTCCAGCCTACCCTCACTTGTGAACAAGACCCAGAGATACTTGAACTCCTTCACTTGAGGCAACAACTCATCCCCAACCCGGAGGGAGCAATCCACCATTTTCCGGTAGAGAACCATGGCCTCAGACTTGGAGGTGCTGACTCTCATCCCGGCCATTTCAGAGTGTTGTGTTTTTGAATTGAGATGGATTCTGAAACCATCAAGCCTTGTTATCAAGCTTTGCCATCAACAATTTGAAAGCTAAAGAGGAGCAGATCCAACAGAGACCTACATCAGGTCTAGATGAGACCACTTTCCAATGTGATTAAGTTCACGGAGAAGGCTCATGTAACACAAAATAAAAAGTCGAAAACCAGGCAGCAAAAGCAGATCAACCTACTTGCTGCACACCAGAGACATTGGCAGACAGTGGACGGCACCCTCAATGACAGATAGATGGATGCCAGACATACCGGCGATGTGGACAAGTGGGCGAAGAATCTGTCTGACAGACAACTCACCCAGGCGGAGAAAGACATCCTCGCTAAGGGGCTGAATTTTGCTGTCAAGCCGAGGGAAATCCCGCTAGTGGAGCTGATCACAGCCACAGAATCAACGATCTGTAAAAACAACATCACAGACCCGGAATCAGAACAACTGTGGACGAAAGTTTCAGCCTGTCTCAGTAATGCAAAGCCACCGCTATCTAACATCAGTAGAGATGAGATTAATGCTCTCATGACTCTCACTCAGTAAGGACAATAAAATCATCATCCTTCCCGCGGACAAAGGCAGATGCACTGTTTTATTAAACCAGGCAGACTATCATGAGAACGTTATGACGTTACTCAGCGAAATAAATACTTATGAGCCCCTGAAACGAGATCCAGGCAGTGGTTACAAGAAAAAGGTGATAGATTGTGTGAAGCTGTTAGAACAGGACAATGCTACTGACAGAATTTTTTACCACAGATTATACCCAGGAGAAGCTACGCCTAGTCTGTATGGGTTACCTAAGATACATAAACAGGATGAGCCATTACAGCCTATTGTTTGTATGATTAACTCAGTGACCTATAACATCTCTACATTTCTGGCATCTGTTCTTAACCCGTTGGTAGGCAGTAATGAACATCACATTCAGAACACTGGATGTTGTGGATAAGGTGAGGGACATCATTATGGAGGGGGACAAAACAATGGTGTCGTATGATGTCAAGTCTCTCTTCACGTGTGTCCCTGTTGATGAAGCAGTAGAGGTAGTCTGTAAGAAATTACAAAACGACCCCACCCTTAGCAATAGGACCACCCTTAACACTGACCAAGTGTGTCTGCTCCTGAAGCTGTGTCTTCAGTCCACGTACTTCACATACAGTACTACAGGCAGTACTATAGGCAGAAGCATGGGTGTGCTATGGGTTCCCCAGTTTCACCTGTAGTGTCCAACTTGTATATGGAGGAAGTGGAAAAGAGGCTCTGATGTCCTATCCAGGGACACCACCTAGCCATTGGTTCAGGTTTGTGGACGACACCTGGGTTAAAATTAAATCTCAGGATGTAGCACATTTCACCGACCACATTAACTCTGTGGACACCACATCAAGTTCACCAGGGAGGATGTGGAACATGACAGGTTAGCCCTTCTTACACTGTGAAATTGTAATTGATGATGGAGGACATTTGATTGTTGTTTACCGTAAACCAACACATACTGATCAGTACTTAAGGTTTGACTCTCATCATCCACTGGAGCACAAACTAGGAGTCATCAGGACGCTGTACCACCGAGCTGACAATGTCCCCACCGAAACAGCGGCCAGGGAAGGGGAGAAATCCCACATTAAACAGGCCCTGGTTAAGTGTGGTTATCCTAACTGGGCATTTGTTCAGTATGTGGTGGGAGTGTCGGAACAGTTGAGACGTGTATTTTCCAAACACCGCATCTCCATTGCTTTCAAACCCCAAAACACGCTGCAACAGAAGTTGGTCCACCCCAAGGACCGGGTCCCCAGACACAAACGGAGCAATATAGTGTACACTGTTGAGTACCAGGAGGATCGCTGTGACTTGTACATTGGGGAAACCAAACAGATGCTGGTCAAGAGGATGACACAATACAGGAGAACACGTCAGGCCAGGACTCTACAGTCTACACCATCTACACAGTCTACACCATCTACAGATGAGTGGCCACTCGTTCAAGGGTGAGCATGTGCACATCCTTGATAGGGAGGAACGCTGGTTTGAACGGGGAGTCAAAGAGCCCATCTATGTGAAGAGGGAACGACCATCCCTGAACCGAGGGGGGGCCTAAGAGTACATCTGTCACCATCTTACAATGCTGCGATTGCAACTATTCCCCAATCCTTTGTGAACAGTACACATGGCCATTAAAACTCTAGTTAATGATCACGGCATTTTGCATATGAAATCGATCGTTTTTGGTCATTATGCCACTGTATTGTTTATAAGGGTGGGACACCTGCAGTCAGTTGAGACTGAAGAGGTCACTTAGATGATGATGAAACGTTTCTCCCACTAAACATTATGTCCAGATGGACTGATTCCTCCATCCATCCATTGTTCAAGCTGCTTGTCCTGCTCTCAGTCACGGGGATGCTAGAGCCTTTCCCAGCAGTCATTGGGCGGCAGGTGGGGAGACACCCTGGACAGGCTGCCAGGCCATCACAGGGCTCACACACACACATTCACAGGGACAATTTAGCACAGCCAATTCACCTGACCTACATGTCTTTGGACTGTGGGAGGAAACCGGAGCACCCGGAGGAAACCCACACAGACACGGGAAAAACATGCAAACTCCACACAGAGGACGACCCGGGACGACCCCCAAGGCTGGACTACCCCGCACCTTCTTGCTGTGAGGCGACTGTGCTAACCACTGTGCCACCATGCCGCCCTGAACCGTTTCAGTTTTCTGGGATCAAGCCTTGTGTTCCAGTTTTTCAGAGTCAATTCAACTGGTGGCCTTGGTTGTACACTTCTTTTCATATTTATCATGTATTGACCTTTATTTCGTTATTTCGTTATTCCATTACAAATCACCAGAGGAGCACAAAAACGATTCAAAGCACGGTTTACTGCAGTAAATAAAAGACTTAAGCCTTCGCCGTGCTGGTTATGCTCAGTTTTGTGTGGGACGACCCACTGTATTGAGGGAAGACCTCAAAATGAGCTCTTGGTTGCCCTGTGTATAACTAGAAATTTTCCTTAAAGGCTGGCTGTATGGCGTTCCTGTCGCAAGTTTTGAGAAAGTGCTGCACAAAGTGTGCACGACAACTGAATTAATCCGTCATGGTATCATCACGTGGGAGATACGTTTTTTTTACTCGTAAGTGGGCTCAGCTAATCCTGATTATGTGCACGTGTGCAGATGTGAGTTTGTGTGTGTTTATTCCAGCGAAGGGCCAAGTCTTTGACGCCAAGTTACAGCAGTGTCGGGGAACTTTTGTGGTAGTGACCAGATCCACTACTGTACAGATCAGTGTATGTTTATGGAAATGTGTTTTTGTGTGCACCGTAGGTGGGCTCAGAAAGTGCCCAGGGGGCCCAGTCTAACCTGACAGAGCTGATCCTCAGGAGGCTGGCGTCCAGCTCCGAAAACCGCACGGCCTTCCAGCAGGCGGCGCCGCAGTCCTTTATGATCAGCGCCGACATGGCACATGCCGTGCACCCAAACTACCAGTGAGTACTCGACATAATTCTGATCATCTTCCGTTTGGTGAACGCTCTGTAGTGGCTTTATTTTGAAATGTTCTAAAAATCATTTTAAAGGTGTTTGTCAACAATGACAGTAATGGGGCGCCCGGGTAGCATGGCGGTCTATTCCGTTGCCTACCAACACTGGGATCGCCAGTTCGAATCCCTGTGTTAACCTCCAGCTTGGTTGGGCATCCCTACAGACACAATTGGCTGTGTCTGCAGGCGGGAAGCCGGATGTGGGTATGTCTCCCGGTCGCTGTACTAGCGCCTCTTCTGGTCGGTCGGGGCGCCTGTTTGGGGGGGAGGGGGAACTGGGGGGAATAGCGTGATCCTCCCACGTGCTACGTCTCCCCGGTGAGACTCCTCACTGCCAGGTGAAAAGAAACGGCTGGTGACTCCACATGTATCGGAGGAGGCATGTGGTAGTCTGCAGCCCTCCCCGGATCGGTAGAGGTGGTGGAGCAGCGACCGGGACGACTTGGAAGAGTGGGGTAATTGGATTGGTGCAGTTGGGGAGAAAAGGGAAAAAAGTGTGTCAACAATGACAATAACAAGAAATCTGATTAAAGAATGGTGGAACCATTTTCAGAACTGAGTTCAGAATTTTGAAAAAAATGGGAAAAGGCATGGAAACCAGGCCGGTTATTGATCAGTCTCATTGGGAGAGAGGATTTCAGTCTTTTAGAGATCAGGCTTGTTGCCTCATAAGTGTTGTGCATGTGTCCCTGGTGTCTCACTCAGAGAAGCCTCAGTAGAGAACCTGGGGCCTCACGTATCAGTCGTTACTATGGGCAAATTTGTTCTTATGCACCCATGCGGTTTTTTAGCCCTGAGGTTTGTCTGGCAGACTAGCGTAGAACCCAGGTAACCCCTGAATTTAGACACCAGTTGGCTAACACTGATGTCTGCAGGCCTGGGTGATGGCTCGTTGCAAGAGGCAGAAAACAGATGTTAGGAGGAAGGAATTATAACCATCATGCTTTGCTGCTGCCTGTCAGACAACCGCGAGGGCTAAAAAAATCCCATGGGTGTGTAAGAACAAATTTGCCCATAGTAGCAACTGATACATGAGGCCCGTGGTCATTACAGAAGGAAATTACTACCTGATATGGTTCTAATTAACTTTGGGCATGTTTCCTCCTAGGGAGAAGCACGAGGAGAACCACAGACCAGCGTTTCACAAGGTACACCTCCTCGCCTCCAGGAGCAGAGAAACACAAACTCAGCACCCACGCACACATGGATCTCCGTCAGTCGATAGTATCCTACCTTTTATTAGTCATTTAACTGAAACTCTTCTTCACAGATATGCTAACTGTAGAGCGTACATTCTCAAGTTATACCACCATGGATGGTACACACACACACACACACACACACACACACACACACACACACATGTAGTTGTCGAATGCATTTTATGAGTAAGTTGACATGTATGTGCAGCACCAGTGATGGAATACAGACACATCACCCACCCAGTGGCCTGATGTGCACACAGCATGTAACTTAACTACACACAACCTGTTTTTTCTGTGCGTCTACAAACTACACAATCCTGATCCTGCTGATGTCAGTAATGTGTCCCTCACAGTTTTGTGATGTAAACACGGTGCTTCACACTGGTGTTGAACCCGTGTGTGTGTGTGTGTGTGTGTGTGAGAGGGTTCCAGTGCAGAGTCATCAACATGTTGTGCTGCCATCTCTCTGGTTTCAGGGTCCAGTTATCAAGTTCAACAGCAACCAGCGCTACGCTACCACTGCCGTCACTGCCGCTGTCGTTAGAGAGATCGCCAGCCGGGTCGATGTGCCTCTTCAGGTACGTGGTGTGTGTGTGTGAAACAGGTGTGTAACGAGGGAGGTGTGAGGAAGCCGGGGTGTGTGTGTGTCAAGTTGTCGGCAGACGGGTGCTGGGTGATGGATTCTCCTCCGGTTTGTGTGGACTGAGTCAGTCGTCAGCGGCAGCAGGTCTCCTAGCAACATGCCGGCCTTGCAGGGCATGTCACTGTGGGAAGCATGGTGACGCACCCTCACACAAGCACGCAGGAGTTTCAAACTGAAGGACTTGGAGAGCAGAGACCGGGGGGGCGGGGGTGGAGAGGAGATGCATAACACCCAAGAGGGAGCAGAGCAGAGATGCATACATTACTCTTTTCCAGTCGCACACACACAGACTCGCCACACGAACTGGGAGACGTGCAGGATGAGGGGATGGAGAGGTCGTCTCCATCTCCTCCAGCTCAGCCCAGCACCTCTGCTAGAGCTGAGGTACCGGGCTGAGGTACCTCCGCTAGGGCTGAGGCACCTTCGCTAGAGCTGAGGCACCGGGCTGAGGCACCTTCGCTAGAGCTGAGGTACCGGGCTGAGGCACCTTCGCTAGAGCTGAGGCACCTCCGCTAGAGCTGAGGTACCGGGCTGAGGCATCTCCACTAGAGCTGAGGCACTGGGCTGAGGCACCTTCGCTAGAGCTGAGGCACCTTCGCTAGAGCTGAGGCACCTCCACTAGAGCTGAGGTACCGGGCTGAGGCATCTCCACTAGAGCTGAGGTACCAGGCTGAGGCACCTTCGCTAGAGCTGAGGCACCTTCGCTAGAGCTGAGGCATCGGGCTGATGCACCTCTGCTAGAGCTGAGGTACCGGGCTGAGGCACCTCCGCTAGGGCTGAGGCACCTTCGCCAGAGCTGAGGCACCTCCACTAGAGCTGAGGTACCGGGCTGAGGTCAGCTGTGTGATGCTGACAGGACAGAAACGCCTGCAGAGCATCAAACTTACAGCATTACATTAAACGACTCACCCGACCATGCCAACATTAATTATGTAAATATGGCACGGCGGCGGAAGGAGCACGCTCCATTTGTGTGTGTAAGCTCTTTTTATGGCCTCGCTTATCATATTTCACCAATGGCTGCTGTAATAATGTAATACCAATCGTGTTATTGATCCAGCAGAGGAACAGGTCACAGTGAAAAGGGTGCGTTCACTGCATGTGGGCGAGGCTGTGAGCAATCGTGTGTTTCCTGCCGCACACGTCAGTCTTGTAATGAAAACTGATGCTGCTGTCATTTCATGTTTCACTCGAGGCTACCTCACAGCTAAATACTCTGACCTTGAGCGTCAGGGTAGCATGGCGGTCTATTCCATTGCCTACCAGGTTCGAATCCCCAGGTTACCTCTGGCTTGGTCGGGCGTCCCTACAGACACAATTGTTCGTGTCTGCAGGTGGGAAACTGGATGTAGGTATGTGTCCTGGTCACTGCACTAGCGCCTCTTCTGGTCGGTCGGGGCGCCTGTTTGGGGGGGGGGGGACTGGGGGAGATAGCATGATCCTCCCACGGGCTATGTCCCCCTGGCGAAACTCCTCACTGTCAGGTGAAAAGAAGCGGCTGGTGACTCCACATGTATCGGAGGAGGCATGTGGTAGTCTGCAGCCCTCCCCGGATCAGCAGAGGGGGTGGAGCAGCGACCGGGACGGCTCGGAAGAGTGGGGTAATTGGCTGGATACAGTTGGGGGGGGAAGGGGGCGGGGGGGCCGAAGAAATGGTTAACACCCCCCTCTGTGGCCCTGAGCAAGGCAATGGGAAAGGAAGTGGAGTTGGTCCCCGGGTGCAGCATGAAAGTGGCAGCCCACTGCTGCGCTGACCACAGCTGGGACAGGTTCATCTGCAGGAACTGAATTTCCCCGAGGGGATTAATAAAGGAAACTTAATTGATTGGTTGATTGATTGATTAAGCAGCCTTGATGCACAAATAAAACTACAATAGACCTGTTAGGTAGCTGACATTGACTCTGATGTCAGTCTAAGTCGGGGCCGCCATATTTGAATCCCTTCTGAAACAGCGGCTCGGCTCATTTTCACGTCCACCCCTGTGGTCTTCTGTGTCTTGCAGGACGTCATGGTGCGTAACGACAGCCCGTGCGGGACGACCATCGGCCCCATCCTGGCTGCTAGGTTGGGCATCCCCGTGCTGGACATCGGCGCCCCCCAGCTCTCCATGCACTCCATCAGGG
The DNA here is from genome assembly GCA_022114975.2 of Lampris megalopsis. NCBI lineage: Eukaryota > Metazoa > Chordata > Actinopteri > Lampriformes > Lampridae > Lampris > Lampris megalopsis. The sequence goes on along the minus strand of JAJHIY020000983.1, from coordinate 370,006 downwards.
AGATGTGCTGCACCACCGGGGTGCTGCAGAGCACCACCCTCTTTAAGGTAACCCCCTCCCTCTTTACTATGAACCAAACACCCTCGTGCTCCCTCAATGGGGAACGTTGAGGACTGTCAGCAGAGTGTCTAGAGGGGTTTTACATGAAGGTGACCATGTTGGAAGAGCTTCAAGAGTGTAACACCATCTTTTTCTGGTGGTTTAAGTCTTCCTGGTTTGCGCTGCATAACGGCAGTAGCTACACTTAGGGAAATACCACGGTATCAAACTCACAACAGTCAGTGCATATGAACTGTCATCTACATCTGCATGTACCGTGATGGCACGGTGGTTAGCGTAGTCGCCTCACAGCAAGACGATCCTGGGTTCGAGCCCCGGGGTAGTCCAGCCCTGGGGGTCGTGTCTGCATGGGTCGTGTCTGCAGACTACCACATGCCTCCTCCCATACATGTGGAGTCACCAGCTGCTTCTTTTCACCTGACAGTGAGGAGTTTCACCAGGGGGATGTAGCGCATGGGAGGATCACGCTATTCCCCCCAGTCGTCCGCCCCCCCCCCCCCGAACAGGCACCCCGACCGACCAGAAGAGGCGCTAGTGCAGTGACTAGGACACATACCCACATCTGGCTTCCCACCCGCCTGTAGGGGCGCCAGCCAGAGGCAACACGGGGATTCGAACCGGCGAGCCCCGTGTTGGTAGGCAACAGAATAGACCGCCACACTACCCGGATGGCCACACACACACCTTTTGACGTGCTGTCCCGCTCACTCGCTCGGTCAGATTTTCTTCAGACTAATTTTTCTGTGCTTTTAAGGTTAATTTAGTTTTAGTCACTTGTCCTCGCTGCATCTTTTCCTCATGTTTTGTTCTTCATCAAGATGTGTGTCATGTCGACTCTACTGTCCATTCATTTGTGTTCTCTCCAGTGAGCTTGTTACTGTGTGTGTGTGTGTGTGTGTGTGAGCTTCCACCTGTGTGACTGTGGCTTCTCTCCTGCGTGTTTCTCTGCCCAGTTACTTTGTGAATAAACCAGAGTATTAATTAATTAATTAATTAATTAATTCACTGCCCGTGTGTCTTTTGGCAGGGCTTCTTTGAGCACTTCCCCACAGTGAGGGGCATGCTGACAGTAGACTAGAGCTACGAAGATCCAACATGGCCGCCACGAGGACGTCGCCGCTGGAGAGACACGAACGCCCCCACTCTTAGAAGCGTTTGTTTCCTTACTGTAGAACAAAACCACACGTTTTTCCTGCTTTTCAACACAACATATTACAATCAGGAGCAGTGTATTGTCGTTTCTATCATGTACTCGAGTACACAAACCAGTACACAAACGAAACGAAATTTCGTTTCACCCAGCCCACAGTAGTGCGGCACAAAAGATAAAAACACATAACCAGATTTCCACAAATGACACCACCAAAAACAACACAAACGGGTAACAACTCAGTGCAACAACTCCACCGTCCAGAGAGCGAACGCCCGCCAGGATGCCGGTCAGAGCTGCCGGTCTGCCTGGGCTAGCAGTTAGCCTAGCCTGCCCCGCTTCTGTGTCCCGTCACACCGCCCTCGCTGCTCCCCTTGGGGCAGGGCCGTGGTCCCTGGGCCCACGGGACGCAGCAGACCAGGCTCCCTCAGCCGATCCAGCACCGGCTCTCCCAGCCAGACACCTTCGACACCCCTCCCCCGCACGCCACACGACGACACCAAAACACATGCTCGGGGAGGCCGCCGCCGCCAGACCACCTTGGTGTTTCCTCTCGGCACAGCTCGGAGCAGGCCCACTGGACGCAGCAGACCGGGCCCCCTCAGCCGGTCCAGCTCCAGCTCTCCCAGCTGTCAAACCAACACAGCTGAAGCTCAGAGTAAAAACTTCACACGATGACACAAACGTAGATGTGGACGTGTTGAAAGCTGTCGTTCTCTTTAAGAATGCGGTCCCTAGTTGTGTGCACTCACTCCTGCAACACAACCATCACACACAGTACCAGCACCTTCTTAAGAACTGCCACGGTTAGAAAATAAAGCTTTAAACTGCATAGCTCTCCTGAGCTCTCCCGAGTCTTCTTGCTCTGACGGGGCTGAATTCTGAGTCTGACAGACTGTCTACTATCGATCTATCAATCTATCTCTATCGATCCATCTGTCTATATCTCTATCTGTCTGTCTGTCTATCTATCTCTATCTATCTGTCTGTCTATCTGTCTCTATCTGTCTATCTATCTCTGTCTATCTATATCTCTATCTGTATCTATCTCTATCTCTCTCTATCTGTCTATCTCTATTTCTATCTGTCTGTATCTCTATCTCTCTCTATCTGTCTATCTCTCTATCTGTCTATCTCTCTATTTGTCTATCTCTATCTATCTATCTCTCTATCTGTCTATCTCTCTCTCTCTCTATCTGTCTATCTCTCTCTATCTGTCTATCTCTATCTCTCTCTCTCTATCTGTCTATCTATCTCTATCTCTATCTATCTCTATCTGTCTATCTGTCATTCTACTGTAGAGTAAAGCAGCTTTTCGAACTACAGCGGGGCCTGCCTGCCAAATACAGAACCAGATGGTTTTTATTTTTCTATAAAACTTTATTGCTTTATAAGTTTATATTGTCTTTGTCTTCCTGAGCTGGATTTAAATAAAGGACTATAAACAACGCAGGACAGGTGGTACAGTGGTCAGCACGGTCGCCTCACAGCAAGAAGGTCCTGGGTTCGAGCCCCCGGGGTAGTCTAACCTTGGGGGTCGTCCTGGGTCGTCCTCCGTGTGGAGTTTGCATGTTCTCCTCGTGTCTGCGTGGGTTTCCTCCGGGGGCTCCGGTTTCCCCCCACAGTCCAAAGACATGTAGGTCAGGTGACTCGGCCGTACTACATTGTCCCTAGGGGTGTGTGTGTGTGGGGGGGGGGGCTGTGTGATGGTCTGGCGGCCTGTCCAGGGTGTCTCCCTCCCACCCAATGACTGCTGGGATAGGCTCCAGCATCCCGTGACCACGAGAGCGGAATAAGCGGTTTGGATAATGGATGGACGGATGGGTGGATGGCAGGAGACAGTGGGGGGGGGGATAATTAATTAAATACATAGTATATTCAAGACATCATATATTTTCAGTCTTAACGGCTTTTTTAACATTTTGCAAAGATTCGGATTAATACGTGTTACATGTTGAACTGAACAAACAAAAAAAAGATGGTTGTTTACAGATGTGGGGGCCGCGTCGTGACGTCATCGCGTTAAAGTAATAGGAGGGATGAGAAGGCTCCGCTCCCTCCCAGCTCCCGGGTTTTCCATCCAACCGATCTCTCTCTCTCTCTCTCTCTCTCTCTCTCTCTCTCTCCCTCTCTCTCTCCCTCTCTCCCTCTGTTTGTCTTCTCTCATTACTCCGTCACTCCTGCACACACCCACCCACTCTCCTCACTTGGTGTACTTTCATCGCGCGCGCCGGAGAGATTCCCCGGTCTCGGACCCCACCTGCTAGTCTTCCGGCGATGGCGAGCGCGTGAAGGGACTCGGACGGCTGTCGTGTGGCGTGCTCCGTGTTTTTGTCCCGGGGGGAACATGAGGTCTCCTCGGCTGTGGGGGTTCCTCTGCCTCCTGGCGCTGTCGTCCCGGCTGGGGCTGTCCGCCCGATACGGTAGGAGATGATGATGATGATGATGAATGGGGAGGGTGGTCCGTCACGGCCCATTTAATGGAGTGTCCGTGAGCGGCGAGTCCGCCGGTGATTGACAGGCGCGGCTCTCCTCCCGGTTCCTGTACCACCTATCGATTAAGAAACTCCGTTGAGGAGCTGACGAGTCCCGCGCGTTCCCGCGAGTGTCCCCCTCCGCGCACGGCCGGGATGGAGGCTTGATACGGCGCGTGCGCCGCGCGTCCTTGTGCGTGATAAAGTAGATTTGGAAAGTCGTGCTTCATTTGCATAACACGCCCGGAAAGACACCCCGCGAGTTATATGTTGCACAGCCTGCTTCCCTCATCTGGTCACACGTCACTGGTACTAATGGCTTTTGAGACTCCTTGCAAAAAATTCTCAGACGCTCGTACGAATCAGCGTGCTGCCTGGACAGGTACCCTACGGTCTGGTAGTCCAACCCGACTTCCGCGTCCAGAACCGAACAGTTGGGTGGTTTCCTTCCCCGGCAGAGCGGCAGTGAGCAGTCCTGACATCCTGTCCTTAATGCACTTTCCCTCTTAATCCTGGCTTCGGTTTCTCTCTTGCAGCCACATCTGATCTGATCTGATCTCGATCCGCCTGGTCAGATGAATCCTAAACGAGCCGCTCTTCTTCCTGGCCTGACTCGTGCAGAACTCCGTTCAGCGCGATTAGGCTCCTGTTTCAGCACCACGGTCAGCTACTGTAGCGTATATCATTAAAACCGCCTCTCTGATGTTGCGTCGGTCCCCCTCCTGCCACCAAAACAGCTCCGACGAGGACCCCACAAGACCTCTGATGGTGTCCTCTGGTATCTGACACCAAGGCGTAAGCAGCAGATCCTTTAAGCCCTGTAAGTTGCGAGGTGGGGCCTCCATGGATCGGACTTGTTTTTCCAGCACATCCCACAGATGCTCCATGAGATTGAGATCTGGGGAATTTGGAGACCAGGGCAACACCGTGGACTCTTTGTCAGGTTCCTCGAACCATTCCTGAACAAGTTTTGCAGCGTGGCAGGGAGCATTCTCCTGCTGAAGGAGGCCCCTGCCATCAGGGAGTACCGCTGCCATGAAGGGGTGCACCTGGTCTGCAACGATGTTTAGGTTGTTGTTCGTCCGTCGCAGCGACGAGGACCATCTAGTCATCCTGTAGGGGTCGAATTCTGTGGGTGTGAAGATGGCTGCTTAGTCCAGTCTGCGCCCTGAGGGTTCTTTGGCAGTGTGGGCAGGGGGTAGTGGGGGTAGTGGGGGGTAGCTGGAGGGTTGCTGGCACGGTCTTTCCTGGCCTGCCTCCGGCTCTGTGCTGCAGCAGTCCTGGCGGCCTCATGTGGGTTTGCACCATTTCGGACAGCTGCGCGCCACCCTCCTCTGTCCAGAGCTTGCTGCTCCCACGTGTCGTAGTTGATGGTGAAGACCTTCAACCAAACCTTCAAGGTGTCTTTGAAACGCTTGTTCTGACCACCGTGGGGGCGTTTGCCTTGCTTGAGTTCACCATATAACAGTTTCTTTGGGAGCCGGTGGTCTGGCATGCGGACTACGTGGCCCACCCAACGTTGAAGCTGTGATTGCATGAGGAGGTAGGTCTCCCAGCAGAACTGTGCCCAGAGCATCACCCTGCCTCCATCAGCTTGCCTTCTTCCCATACTGCATCCTGGTGCCATCTCTTCCCCAGGTAAGACGCACCCGGCCGTCGACATGATGTAAAGGAAAACGTGATTCACCAGACCAGGCCACCTTCTTCCGTTGCTCCATGGTCCAGTTCGTAGGTGCTTTCGGTGGCGGACAGGGCTCATCATGGGCACTCTGGCCGGTCTGCAGTTATGGAGACCCATACGCAGCAAGCTGCGATGCACCTGTGTTGTGACACCTGTCTATCATAGCCAGCATCCGCTTCTTCAGTAATGTGAGCTACAGCAGCTCTTCTGCGGGATCAGACCAGACGGGCTGGCCTTCACTCCCCAAACACATCAACGAGCCTTGGGCGCCCATGACCCTGTCGCCGGTTCACCGGTTGTCCTTCCTTGGACCACTTTTGGTAGGTGCTGACCACTGCATACCGTGCTGACCACTGCACACGTCACAAGACCTGCCGGTTCGGAGGTGTTCTGACCCGGTCGTCTGACCATCACAATTTGGCCCTCGTCCAAGCTGCTCAGATCCTTACCCTCGCCCCATTTCTCCTGCTTCCAACCCATCAACTTCCAGATCTGGCTGATCACTTCCTGCCCAATACGCCCCACCCCACCCCTTGACAGGTGCCTCTGTAACGAGATAATCGGTGTTCTCCACTGACCCGTCAGCGGTTTTAATGATTTGGCTGATCGGCGTGCGCGTGCGCGTGCGCGTCTGCAATCGACCACCAGTTGATCTGTGCTCACGTCGGAGCTGTGCGCGCATACGGGCGGTCCAGAAACAGACAACAGACAGAATGTGACGTCATACTGATCGGGATCACCTCACCCTACTGAACCGGGTCTCGACCTGCGTCTGTTCCGGTGTGGAGGAGTTCGGTGTAGACGCGACGGCTGCAATTACAGCGGCACCGCAGCAGCGCAGCTTCCTGCGGTGCCTTTGTGTTCTCTGTGCGCAGCGTTGGCTGACTCATCCACGTCGTGTTATCCCGAATGTCTTCTGGCGGGGGGGGGGGGGGGGGCGGGAGGGGGCACACGAGCGCCGCTCCCTCGCGCAGCTTTAAAGGCCAGCACCATTATGAAATTGCCCCTGAATTGAATTTGGCACTCATGTGTAACGGCGGACGGTTAATGGATGATAAAAGCGGCGTGTCGGAGGCCTGCGGGACGCAGCCCTGCACCGTTGCGCGTCATTAAGTGTTTTGACCTCGAATAGACGCGAACCAGTTTCTTTATTGTCCCCCCCCCCACCACCACCACCACCACCACCGCCCCTTTTTTATTATTTTTTATTATTACTAGAAGACTGTCATTTGGCCGAGGATGGTTTGACTGATATTGTTGGTTGGTGGCCTTGTGGGATTAGAAACTCTTACAGCAGTGACGTGTCTCGTACAGCATTACACCCAACCACTCCAGGGCGTCCGGGTGGCGTGGCGGTCTACTCCGTTGTCTACCGACACGGGGGTCGCCGGTTCAAATCCCCGCGTTACCTCCGGCTTGGTCGGGCGTCCCCTACACACACAATTGGTCGTGTCTGCGAGTGGGGAGCCGGATGTGGGTATGCGTCCTGGTCGCTGCACTAGCGCCTCCTCTGGTCGGTCGGGGGGGACTGGGGGGAAATAGCGTGATCCTCCCACGCGCTACGTCCCCCCTGGTGAAACTCCTCACTGTCGGGTGAAAAGAAGCGGCTGGTGACTCCACATGTATGGGAGGAGGCATGTGGTAGTCTGCAGCCCTCCCCGGATCGGCAGAGGGGGGTGGAGCAGCGACCGGGACGGCTCGGAAGAGTGGGGATACAACTGGGGAGAAAAAGGGCGGGGGGGGGTGTTGGGGTCCAACAACTCCTACATCATTTACATTTTTAGTGACTCTCATCCGGAACGCCTTGTGTTGAGTGGGCAGAGGTTCACATGGCTGGTGTGTGTGTGCGCGTGCGCGTGCGCGTGCGCGTGAGATGGGATGGTTCATATCAGACCCGTGAGCTGATAATCTGATTAAGAAAGGTGCAGTTATGTCCCAGCGGTACCAGCGGGTACTAACACTGGTACCGCCTTGTTGTGCTGTCAGAAACAGATGCAGCCTTTCCGTCAGGGTGACGGAGGCAGCTGGGATGGAGGTAGATGGGATGGAGATACAAATATATGCATATTTCCCCACTGGATCACTTGGCTGTGCCTCACACATTCATGGAGATAGTGAGCCGAGAGAGCGAGACGGGACGGGACACTCGTCCGCATTATCCCAGGAAGCAGCCAGGAATGAAGTGATGGGGGACAGAGAGGGGTGGTAGATATCCGAGCCCCGAGAAATTTAAAGGCCGCAGGATCCTGGGGTTTTCTAATCTCAGCTAGCTGTGTTTGATGTCAGTCGTCTGGAATCAGCTGAATCAGATTCAGCCACATGAACATAATCCCATTTGCGGGGATTAAACCTTTCCACATTTTACAGCTCTGATGAAATCTTACTCAGGAGAACGAAATCAGTGGTTCGCGGGCTCGGGGTCTCTCCTGCCAATTGCCCTCCTTCGGCGCAAAGTACTTTTTAAACTGGTTGAGCTGTCGCAACGTGGCTGATAGTACTTGGCAGCAGCCATACGTGTACCTGCTGCGGGTCTTGGCACAAAGCAGAAGAGGTCGCCAGTCCGTCAGAGGCCGTGGATCCACATGCACACTCAGCTACACCTGCGGGCAATTTAAACCATCTCAATCAGCCAACATACTTGTGTTTGGACTGTCTTAGTGAGCAAAGCATATCCACATAAGCATGGGGAGAGCGTGAAAACTCCCTTCAGAAGGGCTGGGGTCAAACCTAGCACCAACACGTAGCAGGTCAGTAGCTCTAACCACCGACCACCTTCTGTCCCCCTGTTGCACCGGTTAGATCCTATCATTCACCTGACAGCACTTTCCATCATCATCATCATCACCGGCAGCCACTTGGGGTCGAGTACGACCGTCCTCCCTCTTGGTCCCTCTGGGTCCTCCGCTGGGTGTACAGGCCGATCCGGCAACCGCAAAATGGGAGGATGCCTGCATATGACGGCTTTTTACTTGGAGTGGCTGATGCTGCTGCAGCCACCACACGGTCCCTGGCAGGAGGTGGCCAGAGTCCAGTGGCATGGAGATCCAAGACGATTGGGGACCACCCTCTGTTGCAGCCTTCATCCGCCTTCACTGCCGTTGTGACCTGGAGACGTCTTCCACCAGTTCCACCGTTGAGGTCTTTGTTGGACCGTGCTTCACCTGGACCCCCCCCCCCCTGCCCCGCCCGCCGACCTGTCCGCCTTGGGTGACCCTACCAGGAGCCAAGCTCCGGATGGCATACTTGGGATCACTGGTACATGCAAGCTTCTCCACCATGGCAAGGTGGTGGTCCAGGAGAAGTGTGTCATAAAGAGTAACTGAATAATGGATATGTTGGATGTAGGTGTGCCAGCGTTGACAGTACTACTGACAGTACTACTGACAGTACTACTGACAGTACTACTGACAGTACTACTGACAGTACTACTGACAGTACTACTGACAGTACTACTGACAATTGTTAGTGCTGGCTCTGTCTGTCTGTCTGTCAGTACTGACAGGGGCACTGATACACCCGAATCCAACAGCGCCATTATTAATGTTGCTAGCTGCAGCTGTGTTTATCCTGCTATTCTAACGTCACAGTGTACCAAGACCAGCCTGCCGTGGTTTTGACCTTTGCATGGTCACTGACGTGGTCTAGTCTAGGGTTTGGTTACTCCTTAAATTACTCATCGTTTGGAGAATGTGATGCTGCATTTAACAAAACAGCAATCAGGGCGTCCACTACTGATGCGATTGCGTCCTGCTAGCTGCTCACAACAAGTTGTTAGGTGAGTGGCTTGGGCTGTGACTGAATGACCGCATGCCCGAGGCTCAGCGCATTTCGTCTGCAGAGGTCTTCAGGGAAGACGACGTTGACGAGACGAGACAGCCCCCTTTCTGTCTGACAGAGACAGCTGAGCGAGATAAAATCAGCAGAATGTTGAGACAGGAACCTTCAGATTCCCTTTTTATACTCGCTAGCGTTTTGGCACAGGCTCGTACGTGAAGACTGCTCCTGGTCACTCTATGACGTCATCAGTAACGTCACAGCATAATGAGGCTGTCTCCACTCTTCCGAGCCGTCCCGGTCTCTGCTCCACCCCCCTCTGCCGATCCGGGGAGGGCTGCAGACTACCACATGCCTCCTCCCATACATGTGGAGTCACCAGCCGCTTCTTTTCACCTGACAGTGAGGAGTTTCACCAGGGGGACGTAGCGCGTGGGAGGATCACGCTATTCCCCCCAGTTCCCCCTCCCCCCAGAACAGGCGCCCCGACCGACCAGAGGAGGCGCCAGTACGGCGACCAGGACACATACCCACATCCGGCTTCCCACCCGCAGACACGGCCAATTGTGTCTGTAGGGACGCCCGACCAAGCCGGAGGCAACACGGGGATTCGAACCGGCGATCCCCGGAGCACCCGGAGAAAGCCCACCGTAGACACGGGGGAGAACATGCAAACTCCACACAGAGGACGACCTGGGATGACCCACAAGGTTGGACTACCCCGGGGTTCGAACCCGGGACCTTCTTGCTGTGAGGCGACAGCGCTAACCACTGCGCCACCATGCCACCCGCATTGCCAGCTATCCATCAACTTGTCTAATTTCCTCCAATGCGCTGCACTGTAATTCATATTCAGTGATAAACCATGACAGAACGGTACGGACAAAATAAGAATGAAAAGGAAAAATTAGGTAGGCTAAAGGCCCAAAGAGCTTCTGAAACCATATACCAGAAACGAGAAAGAAAGAACATTGACATGACTTAGACGACTGCATTGAAAGTAGAAATCAATGGAACAACAGTACAATCCTCGAAACAAGCAAAAGGAAAATGTTTAAATAAAATGAAGTTATACTGTACATATAATCAGGGGTGTAGCACAAAATTCTGGGCCCTATACGTAGGCAGTCTCTGTGGGCCCCTTTCCTCTTTTGTCTCTCACACATCACTTCCACATCATTGTGGCTATGATGCTGATAAATGTATGATACTGCGTGTGTTACAGTACTAGCTAGCTAGCTAGCTAACGCCTACTGTGTTCAGGTAGGAGTTAAGAGTTAGCTAGCTAGCTAGCTGCTACCTAGCTGTGGTGGTGGGAGTTAGCTACACACCTTTCTTTTAAAAGTTCCCTAGCTCACCTTTCTTTTGGAAGAAATTACTCAACAGTTGTTCTCCCTCATCTTGCCTTCTCCCCCTTTCCTTTCTTCTTTTCCTTTCTGGAACCCAGATGTTGCTTTCTGTGGGGAAGACGAGACTCTGTGCTCGTGCTTGTACCAGCAATCACTCACCACAGGTCTAGATGAGCTGCACTGAGTGATGCTCGTGAGGGGCGGACTAAACCATTTTGCACCTTTTGTAAGGGGTGAGAAAGGCCTCAGAGAGGGGTGAGAGAGGCCTCAGAGAGGGGTGAGAGAGGCCTCAGAGAGGGGTGAGAGAGGCCTCAGAGAGGGGTGAGAGGGGCATCAGAGAGGGGTGAGAGGGGCCTCAGAGAGGGGTGAGAGAGGCCTCAGAGAGGGGTGAGAGGGGCCTCAGAGAGGGGTGAGAGAGGCCTCAGAGAGGGGTGAGAGGGGCCTCAGAGAGGGGTGAGGGGGGTGAGAGGGGCATCAGAGAGGGGTGAGAGAGGCCTCAGACAGCCTCCACTATCGTCATTAAGTCCCTCAACTGATGTATTGAGCCAGTTTTAACTGAAGTTAGGACACTAATTAGTTAGAAATAAACATTTGCAAACCAAAACAAAATTTTAATTCCAGAGCCCCCCCCCCTTCTGTGCCATGGTAAGTCCCCCCCCCCCACTACGACGCTGCCGCATGTAATATCGGAAAATCTGGATGTGTGAGTGTGTGGGGAGGGGTGAATGTAGGCCATAAAAAAGGCTTAGTACGTATTTGTTGTTTCTGACCGGTATATGCATATACTAGATGTAGCTGGTGGTACATTTATGACGGACAGCCTGATTACATAAATGACCACGCGGTCGCACATCTTAATGAGAACTCAGTGCGGACACGTGTCAACACCCAGACGGAGGCGTGCAGCCTCGCATCTGACTGGTGTTGTTTACAACCCCGCAACAGATTGGACACTGGTAAAAGGTCAAGTGTGTGTGTGTGTGTGTGTGTGTGTGTGTGTGTTTACCTAGCAACACGCTGACATGATGACATCCGACTAAACTGCCTGCTATGAGCGAGATGTGGTCACACAGTGTCCTCTAGCAATATTACACATTTATTTTGAATAAGCGTAACACATTTGTCGTGGCAGAAACAACAGCAAGACTTTTAGAGTTATTTAAAAGGTACAAAAGGTACATAAACTCCCAGTATGACAGAACTCCACTGTCAACCCATGTTGGCATTGTTTTAATAGAAGGTGGAGGTGATGGCAACACCCCAGAGTACATCTAGGATAGATAGATAGATAGATAGATAGATAGATAGATAGATAGATAGATAGATAGATAGATAGATAGATAGATAGATAGATAGATAGATAGATAGATAGATAGATAGATAGATAGATAGATAGATAGATAGATAGATAGATAGATAGATAGATAGATAGATAGATAGATAGATAGATAGATAGATAGATAGATAGATAGATAGATAGATAGATAGATAGATAGATAGATAGATAGATATGGGTTAGGGTTAGCCTAACCTAACCTGGCCTCATGCCAATGGGAGTGAGATTCTGCAGGGGAGTCAAGTCAGTTTCATTTGTATAGCCCAATATCACAAATTACAAATTTGCCTCAGTGGGCTCAGTGTAAGCTTAGGGAAAGAGATGGGTTTTAAGTTTGGATTTAAAAGACTCAGCAGACTCTGATGGTCTGATGGCAGCAGGCAGGTTATTCCACAAGAACAGGGCCCGATAGGAAAAGGCCCTGCCACCAGCTGACTTCTTTGAAACGTTGGGTACACACAGGAGTCCTGTATTTTGAGAGTGAAGAGCTCGAGATGGAATATACGATTTAAGGAGATCAGACAGGTAAGATGGAGTCAGCCCATTTAGGATTTTATAAGTCAGCAGAAGCACCTTGTATTCTGACCTAACTTGGATAGGAAGCTAATGAAGGGAGGCAAGAATTGGTGCAATATGGTCAAATTTTCTAGTTTTAGTTAGGATTCTAGCTGCAGCATTCTGAACCATCTGAAGACGTTTAGTACTGGCATGTGGCAGACCTGAAAACACAACATTACAGTCATCAAGTCTGGATGACACAAATGCATGTATTAGAGTCTCTGTGTCGGACATGGACAGGAAAGACCGAATTTTAGCTATGTTACGTAAGTGAAAAAGAGGCAGTCTATATGATTCCTTTAATGTGCTTATTAAAGCAAAGGCTGAGGTCAAACATAACACCAAACGTTTTGGCTGCCACACTTAATGACATCACATAGCTGTCGATTGTTATTGTTGCTTGAGCAAATTGGTGTCTGTATCTAGCAGGGCTAACAATCAGCATCTCAGTTTTATCTGAATTTAAAAGCAGGAAATTTAGTGACATCCAATTTTTCACAGAAACCGAGCAGGCCTCTAATTTAGTCTTTTGAGTATGATCATCAGCCCTTATAGGAACATACAGCTGAGTATCATCCGCATAGCAATGAAAAATCTATTCCATGACTGCACATAATTTGGCCAAGAGGTGAAATACAAAGAGAGAAAAGTAGAAAGCCAAGAACTGAGCCCTGATGTACACCATATTTAATGTCAGAGAATTTGGATGTGATATTATAGCAGACAAAATGTGTTCTTCCAGATAAGTAGGACTTAAGCCAAGAGAGAGCTAGTACTGAGACACCAAAATTACAATTTATTCTCTCTAATAGTATACAATGATCAATGGTGTCAAAGGCTGCACTGAAGTCCAGTAGTAAAAGTACAGTGGGAATCAGAGTCCATAGCTAGTAAAAGATCGTTCACCACTCTGGTCAGAACCATTTCAGTGGAGTGACAGGCCCTGAAAGCTGATTGAAAGGGTGCATATAGATAGTTTTCTTCTATATGGGTCGAAACTTGTTGATACACAGCTCTTGCTAGTAGTTTAGAAAAGAGTGGAAGGTTAGAGACTGGTGGACAGTTATTAAGAGAATCTGGATCGAGGTGCTGTTTTTTAAAGTAGAGATTTGACCACAGCTGTCTTAAAACTGCTGGGAACCGTGCCAGTAGTAAGTGATAAATTAACAATGTCTAACATTGTAGGTCCCTGGAAAGGCCAGAAGTCTTTAAAATGTTTTGCTGGTAAAGGATCAAGTAGGCAAGTAGTTGGTTAGAAGCTGACATGAGCTTAGTCAAAGTATCAAGAGAGATAGTCTCAAACGCTGTAATAACAGGGGCTATCAGTGACTCATTGTATAGAGATGAATTTGGTAAAACAGGATCTGCTGATGCGAGAAGATGTTTTCAGCAGCTCTGAATCTTGTCAATCATTCACCATGAAGCCACAGCACAGCTCCTGTCCCCACGGCCCTGAAGCTCTGGATGAATGTGTGTATAAGCGGTAATGTGTAATGTGTATTTGGTGGCCCACCTTGTGTAATTCATGCGCTCTTGTGTGTGTGTGTGTGTGTGTGTGCCCATCAATATCACACAGCAACAATACATGCTGCCCATCAGGGAGCTGAAGTGACAATGAGCAGGACGCGTGTAAACGATGCAGCCAGCTGAGGATATCCTTCAGCTCTTTTAACATTGTGCCGCTGAGCTCTTTGCTTTCTCCTTTATCGAGGCGTTCACATCAGTGACAATGAGAGTTAAGACGTGAGGAGAATAGAGAGAGATGAAGAGGCTTATCGGCATCATGGATAATTCAAGCATCTGCCTTGCCTTGTTGGGCTACATCCAAATTCCCTCAGAACAATTTTGGATGCGAGCCTTCACATAACGGCAAGACGTCAGAAACGTTTCAGCTGAACTGTGAACAGCTTCATACGAGTGTTTCACACCACAGGTCCGTGAGACGATGACACATGATTTGGTTATTGCTTTAAGCTACATCCAACACCCTCTTATCTGCTACTGACTGGTATATGAAGATCCGGAAAGAGCTCAGACCAATGGGGGTTTTGTTTACCAAAAGTTGACTTATATCCAGAAACATCTGAGCAGAGATGCTCACACGTTATTTTTTGCAAGTCCAAGTCAAGTCTCAAGTCTTTGCGCTCGAGTCCAAGTCAAGTCTCAAGTCTTTGGTCACAAGTCCAAGCAAGTCTCAAGTCTTTGGTCACAAGTCCAAGTCAAGTCTCAAGTCTTTGTGCTGAGTCCAAGTCAAGTCTCAAGTCTTTGGTCACAAGTCCAAGCAAGTCTCAAGTCTTTGGTCACAAGTCCAAGTCAAGTCTCAAGCCTTTGGTCACAAGTCCAAGTCAAGTCTCAAAGTCTTTGTGCTGAGTCCAAGTCAAGTCTCAAGTCTTTGGTCACAAGTCCAAGTCAAGTCTCAAGTCTTTGTGCTGAGTCCAAGTCAAGTCTCAAGTCTTTGCGCTCGAGTCCAAGTCAAGTCTCAAGTCTTTGGTCACAAGTTCAAGTTAAGTCTCAAGTCGCTGTGTGTGTGTGTGTGTGTGTGTGTGTGTGTGTGTGTGTGTGTGTGTGTGTGTGTGTGTGTGTGTGTGTGTGACCTAAGTGCGACTCGAGTCCAAGTCGCAAACTCGAGTCCCCATCTCTGCATCTGAGGCATTCATCTGAATGCATGGAACATCATGAGGGTGGTGGCCTCAGAGATCCGGCCCATACTTCCACACCGGTGCTCACAAACACAGTGATCTGTTCCAAGCCGGGCTTCGGAGGGCCCGAGGCGGTAACTGGTGGAACGATCCCTGGAAGTCTCGTAAGCATCACCGGTCTCTCGACATCTATTAACCTTCACTTGTTTAGCGTCCTCTCTGCACAGAAGGTGGACGTGTCTCTGAAAGACAAAGCGAGGGACAGACGGATTTGATCCGTGGTTTTCCAGAGACTGGAGGACTCTGGCAGTTCAACAGGTCCACGAAAGGTGTCTGGCTAAGAGTTTTCCTGGACGACTCAGTTTTGTGTTTGAGATTTCTGCCCCCCCCCCCGCCCCGCTGTCTGCAAGCGTCTCTGTTCAGCGAGTCTTGGTGTTTGAACCTGCTGTTTGTTCACACGTCCCTGTTTCTGTGTTCGCAGGCTGCCTGTTTGAAAAGAAGCTTTGCCCAAGAGATCAGCTGTGCTCTGATGGTCAGTATTACACCATCACACACACACACACACACACACACACACACACACACACACACACACACACGTCATCTCTTATAGAAGGGACATTCGCTGATGACTGCCGCCTATTCTGCTCTATTTTCCACCCTGTAAGAATTGCCCCCCCCCTCCAGTTGCCCCTCTGTAGAAGCCATCTTGTCTGAAGCATTCTCGTGCTTCGCAGTCTGAACCGAACCCTCGTGGGTCGCTACGTGAGTCACCTGTTACTGCGCCGGAGCAGGACTGCCCCCACCGCATTCTCCGCGTCCTGTCTCGGCATGCTTGCCAAACCCGTCCTCGCTTCAGAATCAGAACCAGAACCAGAATACTTTATTCATCCCTGAGGGGGGACTGGGTCATCACATGGTAGCGGTGTGTCGACTAGTGGCCCATGTGATGGACAGTCACTGAAAGACGGCCCAGTTTGCATGGTGGGTTTTCGTCTCTAACCCGCTCTAACCCACCCACGTCTCTAGTCCTGGTCCTGGTCCTGGTCCTGGTCAGCCTGCAGAGAAGGTTTCCTGGCTGGATTTACACATGAAGCCGTGTAAAGGTGTGTGTCTGCTAGCCACGCCAGCCTAGCCAGCCTCCCTCACTACAGGTCACCAGTTCCCTGGATATTGAGAGGACAGGAGATCCGTGGACGGAGACGAGTGTCCTGCCCGTGTGATGCCGTGGCGGTGGACTTGTTTGTTTTGTGTGTTGGTGTCACCGTGTGCCTAAGCGCACAGTATTTATCTCTCCATCTCATACGAGCGAGAGAGGGAGGGGGGGGAGAGAGAGGAGGGGGGTGATAGAGATAGAATGTGAAAGATGGAAATTTGTGTGAGAATGCAGGTATATCCACACCGTTTGGTTTTTGATCAGAAGAGATGATGAGAGAGAGAGGGGGGGGGGAGATAGAGCAACAAAGAGGAGCAAAGACAGAGTATGTGGATAATTGGAGAGAAAGTGGGAGAGGTAGATAAGCAGGAAAGGAAATGAAGAGGGCGAGAGAGGGCGAGAGGGAGAGAGAAAGAGAGAGAGGGAGAGAGGGGAAGGAAAAGAGAGGGAGGGGGCGAGGGGGCAAGAGAGAGAGAGAGAGAGACAGAGACAGAGAGAGGGAGAGAGAGAGAGAGAGAGAGAGAGAGCGAGAGAGAGAGAGAGAGAGAGAGAGAGAGACAGAGACAGAGACAGAGAGACAGAGAGAGAGATGGGGATAAAGAGAGAGAGAGAGAGAGAGACAGAGAGAGAGATAGAGATAGAGATAGAGAGAGAGAGAGAGAGAGAGAGAGAGAGAGAGAGAGAGAGAGAGAGAGAGAGAGAGAGAGAGACTGAGAGAGAGAGAGAGAGAGAGAGAGAGAGAGAGGGGGGGGGGAGAGAGAGGGGGGGGGGGGGAGAGAGAGAGAGAGAGACTGAGACAGAGAGAGACAGAGAGAGAGAGAAAGAGACTGAGAGAGACAGAGACAGAGACAGAGACAGAGACAGAGACAGAGGCAGAGACAGAGACAGAGACAGAGAGAGAGACTGAGAGAGACAGAGAGAGAGAGAGGGAGGGAGGGAGAGAGAGAGAGAGAGAGAGAGAGAGAGACAGAGAGAGACAGAGACAGAGACAGAGACAGAGACAGAGACAGAGACAGAGAGAGAGAGAGAGAGACACGAGGCAAGAGAACAAGAGAAATAAGGAGTGCAACATAAAAAACGGCCTCCCTTCGTCCTGGTCAGTCGCGGTTCACTCCCACCATCTCTATGACAACAGTGACATCACTCGCCTGACGACTGCGTGTCTCCCCCGCGTGTGTGGAGTAGTGAGGCAGACAGTGGGGGGGGGGGGGAGAAAGCGATGATGACTCACCGAGACCCACACACTCTAGTTAGAGACACACCAATGTATTATTTACCTCTGCATATGAATCTGCCTGTTTGTGTGTCTGCACGCCTACACACACACACACACACACACACACACACACACACACATACGTGTGCATTTGCATGGACGTGTGTACAATAGTGAGACTGTCCTCCACCAATAAACGACCCCATAGGTCGTTTGTACCAGCAGCTTACTGTGACCTGTAGACCCTGTTTACACTTGGGTTTAAATGCGTTCTGGGCGATCGCATCACAAGTGGACAGCGAGACACGTCGCCGTTTACACCCGTGTCTCTCATGCGCCTCCAAATGCGACCACTTGTGATCAGATTTCGTTACTCCGAAGAGGAGAAGAAGACGAAGAAGAAGAAGATTCCCTGTTACGTCCTTCTTGGGGACGCATCAGGACGCATTAGCGTTTACACTACAGAAGATATGTGGTCACATGCGTCCCAGACCACCTCGGCAAGTGGTCTGAGTAACCGGCTCTCGAAACGTTTTGGTGGTCGTTTAGACTTGTATTTCATGCTGTCCACTTGTGATCCGATCACAAAACCCGCATTTTAAAACCAAGTGTAAACGGGGTTTTAAGCTACGTCCTCGCGGTCCTCCGTAATTATAACACGTCACTTCCCCTGTAACAATAAGCGCCTCCTTCCATAAGCTCTCGCGAGAATGAATGCTAATAAAAGCAAAGTGTAATGTCACATAGCGGTTATAATGTCCATGCTAGCTGACTTTCTAACTTTTGGCTAACGTTAAGTTAGCTCTTATGACGTCATTCATAGGTAAACATACTGCCAATAGCATCTTAGTTACTGTACTAGACGGCCAAACAACACAAAAACCACACTGACTACATATTCTATTGTTCTCACATTGTTTTAAAAACCCACAATGCACAGAGGCGACAAGTATCTGTGGCATGTCTCCTGCCGCCGGTAGGGGGCGTTAATTTAGGAAACGCTCCCGTGGGGCGTATTAGAGTACAAACGACCTATGTGGTGGTATGGGTTGGA
The DNA here is from genome assembly GCA_022114975.2 of Lampris megalopsis. Taxonomy (NCBI): domain Eukaryota; kingdom Metazoa; phylum Chordata; class Actinopteri; order Lampriformes; family Lampridae; genus Lampris; species Lampris megalopsis. Next base: position 351,559 of record JAJHIY020000983.1, on the reverse strand, counting down.
GGACTCGTTGGAAATAGGGTGTGTAGCCGTGTGTGTTTATTCCTGAGTATGTAGCGTTGTGAGTGTGTGTGTCTGTGCACCTGTACACGTGTGTGTTTGTGACAGGTGTGTAATCTGGTTTGTGTGTGCGTGTGCGTGCGCGTGCGCGTGCGTGTTCCGTGCACTCTGTTGTCTTCTCCAAACTGCTGAATTGCCCCGTGTGTCTGCTGCTGCTGCTGCTGCTGCTGCAGATGGGCTGTTTGGGCAGTGCCAGGCTCCCCACCAGGGGCATGTGCAGTACCAGGTTTCTGTGCCCGTTCTCCGAAGGCTCCAGGAGGTCATCAAAGACCTGATGGTCCAAGGTGAGTTGCAGTTCAGACCCAGACTTGTTCCCTTGGACGGCCCCGACCCACACTTGGCAGCTCAGGTGATAGCGGTGCGGTAGCCAGGTCCTCGCTTACTGGTGCGCTTCCGCACAGGGCTGCCAAGGCTTTACTCGTGGTTTCCCCTGCAGGGGACCTATTTCCCCTGGTTTACAAGAGGGTCTTGATATCGCTCCACCCATGCACACATAAACACATAGACCCACACTAATACCAGTGGGGTCAAAGAAGTTAATAAAATACACGTTAAGATATGATGTTTGTCAGGATAACAACACTAACACTGCTGCTTGGCTATTGGAAAAGTCCTAAAGCACCCCTCTTTACAGAGGGGATGAACTTGGGGGTCCGGGTAGCGTGGCGGTCTATTCCGTTGCCTACCAACACGGGGATCGTAGGTTCGAATCCCCGTATTGCCTCCGGCTTGGTCGGGCGTCCCTACAGACACAATTGGCCGTGTCTGCGGGTGGGAAGCCGGATGTGGGTATGTGTCCTGATCGCCGCACTAGCGCCTCCTCTGGTCGGTCGGGGCGCCTGTTCGGGGGAGGGAGAACTGGGGGGAATAGCGTGATCCTCCCACGCGCTACGACCCCCTGGTGAAACTCCTCACTGTCAGGTGAAAAGAAGCGGCTGGTGACTCCACATGTATGGGAGGAGGCATGTGGTGGTCTGCAGCCCTCCAGGATCGGCAGAGGGGGTGGGTACAGGTACTTGGGACAGGGGTTTAAAATTTCAGGTTTTACTGTAGGTCTTTGGGTTCATGTTTTTCCTTACATATATATGTATGTCTGATTGACATGTGTCGTGCTGTGGTTGCGCAGGTCTGAGCTGGCAGAATGACATCACCCAGCTGATCATCGGTCGAGAGATGAGTCAAATTCCACAGATCCACCCCGCCTCCAAACCGCCCAGCAAGTCTCTGAGAGAGTAAGACGACGAGGGGAAGCTGGTTTAGAGACTGTGTAATCTCAGCAACTGCACCCGGAACATCACATGGTTTGATCCCAAACTGGGCAAAGATTCGATTCAGATTAGAGCCTCCACACTGTAGAGAATGGCGGGCCGATGCATGTCTAACTGTAAAAAACACACCGGCGGTTTATGTCCCGAATCCCTTTGAGGCATCTGACCCTTGCAACAGCTCCTCCAACCCATACGACCACAGAGGTGGTTTGTTGATACCCTGCAACGCTGCTAATGATGAAGTCCTGGTTTGAGGACGTTGGGACTTCATGACTGTTCATGCAAAGTGAAGGTGTAAAAGTAAATAAAAACAGTTTGGGAAGAAACCAACAGTTCACAAGAGTATTGTAACGTGCATGGATAAGAAGACACGCTGGCCGCTGGCTGGCGAGTCTAACCCTTTAGTCTAGCGGTTAGCGATGTCTCCTGCGATACGGGTTCGCGTCCCGGCCGCGGCAGTTCCTGTGGTTGCGTTGTCCCCCGAATTCGCTACAGTATAAACAGTTTTTGCACTCGCCCATCTCTTGGCTCGTCGCATTTTGATTGGTAACGAAGGTCAAAAGTCACGAGGCACCCGAGACACAAGATTGTCGTTATTTACACGACCGCTAGAGGTCGCTTAACTTTAAAACATAACTATAGGTCGTAACAAGCTGCTTGTACAAACGACCTATGGGGTCGTTTTTTGGTGGAGGACGGTCTCGTCTTGTATTTTGCATGTTGTGGTCGAACGTTGTTCAGATGTTTTATAGACGAGTTTTCCCGCCCTTACCTAGGGCGTCGGGGTGGGTGCATTGTTCTTCCGGTCTAAACATCCGTAGCCGGATGTAAACGTGCAAGCCTAGATCTGCGGTATCTTCAACCACATTAGACATTAAAAATGGACATTAGAAAATCAAAAAATGGTTCAGGGACACCTTGTGCGGTAACTAGGTAGCTACTCGTTACACCGGAAAAGAAAAGCATAGGGTGGCCCGAATGCGGAAATGGACCGGAAGTGCCGCGTAAACTTGTCTATAGAGTGACTCCATCCGGTCCTTGTTCCCCAGGTCTCTGAACGTGGCGCTGAACTTTCCCTCCCAGCTGCACAGGATCCAGGGGCTGGAGGAGCAGGATGAACCAGGGCTGAGGCAGCAGTATCTGGACTACATGGTGCTGGATCACCCCCAGTCCTCCGTCCACATGCAGAACCCGCTGCTGGACCCCTACTCCTATCGCCAGGTGAGAAACACTTAGCAAATCTAATCTAATCTAATCTAATCTAATCTAATCTATGTATGTATGTATGTATGTATGTATGTATGTATGTATGTATGTATGTATGTATGTATGTATCTATCTATCTATCTATCTATCTATCTATCTATCTATCTATCTATCTATCTATCTATCTATCTGTGAATAAAAGAATTATCCAACACGTGAATGGACCACTGACATTATGTATCTGTAGTAGTGAAAGAAGCATATATATATATATATATATATATATATATATATGAAGTATGTATATGAAGGAGTGATGCCATCATAAAAATAATCAAATAATTTGGGGTCAAAGGAGTAAAAAGTCAATGGAGGTGAAGGTGTAAACTCACCTAAATGTACCATAAGCTGCAGTCTTTTGGACCTGAACAGACTGGTGATCAGATTGGTGAACAGACTGGTGATCGCACTGGTGAACGGACTAGTGAACAGTCTGATGATCAGACTAGTGAACGGACTGGTGATCAGACTGGTGAACGGACTAGTGAACAGTCTGATGATCAGACTAGTGAACGGACTGGTGATCAGACTGGTGAACGGACTGGTGAACAGACTGGTGAACGGACTAGTGAACAGTCTGATGATCAGACGAGTGAACGGACTGGTGAACAGGCTGATGATCAGACTGGTAAACGGACTGGTGAACAGGCTGATGATCAGACTAGTGAACAGACTTGTGATCAGACTTGTGACCAGACTGGTGATCAGACTGGTGACCAGACTGGTGAAGAGACTGGTGATCGGACTGGTGAACGGACTAGTGAACAGTCTAATGATCAGACTAGTGAACAGACTTGTGATCAGACTGGTGACCAGACTGGTGAACAGACTGGTGAACGGACTAGTGAACAGTCTGATGATCAGACGAGTGAACGGACTGGTGAACAGGCTGATGATCAGACTGGTAAACGGACTGGTGAACAGGCTGATGATCAGACTAGTGAACAGACTTGTGATCAGACTTGTGACCAGACTGGTGATCAGACTGGTGACCAGACTGGTGAAGAGACTGGTGATCGGACTGGTGAACGGACTAGTGAACAGTCTGATGATCAGACTAGTGAACGGACTGGTGAACAGGCTGATGATCAGACTAGTGAACAGACTTGTGATCAGACTGGTGATCAGACTGGTGACCACACTGGTGAAGAGACTGGTGATCGGACTGGTGAACGGACTAGTGAACAGTCTGATGATCAGACTAGTGAACGGACTGGTGAACAGGCTGATGATCAGACTGGTGAACGGACTGGTGAACAGGCTGATGATCAGACTAGTGAACAGACTTGTGATCAGACTAGTGATCAGACTGGTGACCAGACTGGTGAAGAGACTGGTTATCGGACTGGTGAACGGACTAGTGAACAGTCTGATGATCAGACTGGTGAACGGACTGGTGAACAGGCTGATGATCGGACTAGTGAACAGACTTGTGATCAGACTGGTGAACAGGCTGATGATCAGACGGGTGAACGGACTGGTCCTTTGATGTGCGCACTTTGCGGGGGGAAACAATGCAACAAAACTTAACTTGCGCTCGTAGATAAGTGAGTCCTGATCCCGCTCCAGAGCCTCATTCAGCGGCGGGTCGGTCCACAGGCGTTTCAAACCGGATATAAACAGTTTTTCTTTACACTCAGCAAGGTCAGCTTACTTGGTTTAAAACGATGTTGTTGTTTTTTATTTTTTTATTTTTACTGTAATGTTTCAAAATGTGGCTTCCCCATAAAAGATGCCCTAGCGCCGCCTATGGGTACAGGGATAAGGGTGGCGGCTTACAGGCTGGCTGGCACCCTGCAGTCCTCCAGGGAGGGGTTAAAATGTCTGTCAACACCGGAGACAGCTGGTCTGCACAGTGTTTAAGGATGGAGGGGGACACGGCATGGAGCCCAGCTGAAGTTGGGATGATTAGGCTTCGATGTAAAATAAGCACAAAACAGAACTTTTGTGATTTTCTTCTTTGCCTCAAATTGCTGAATATGTGCATAGTATGACCGGGGAACTGAGCCGAAAAGGTGACTTATATCCATTTTCATTTCACATTGTCTTTAAATAGGAAAAGATTAAAACATCAACAAGATCTACAAAAAAATATTTCTCTACCAACAATTATTGAAGTCTAAACATTTCATTTGCGTAAGGAATGATGGGATGTCTGCAAACAATGCTAAGAAAATATACCTGTCTCAAATTAGTAACATCCAGGGGTTGGTCAGATTACTTTGAAATATAGTCATTTACTGAATACAAATTACACGGCAATTTTTGTAATTAGTAACGTCATCTATTGGATTACAAAAAGTAATGTAATCTGAATACTTTTGGATTACTTCAAAATCAAACATTGAATACATTGCACCTTATACTAAAAAAAATGGACACAGCCACAAAAATTCGAGTTCCACAAATATTATTTTTTCTCTTTAAACATCTCAAAACATTTTCAGTGCAAATGAAATCCATAAATGGTCATCAAAAAGCAAATGTGATGGCAATAGTACCAGGAGGGGAAGGCTGTGTTTTGGAGGGACTGCTGCTGCTTGAACCTTCCAATCTGACTCAATAGAGCGCCTGTCTAAGAAACCCCGGATGTCAGGTGTGCTTTTCAATGAGTAAACAGGGCAGTTTTCTTCATCATGAAAACAAAAGTTTCATCATTTTAAAACTGCCACATTTTAAAGGCGTATTCGAAAATGTAATCAAGTAATCCTCGTCAATGTAACTATACTCTAATTACACATTGTTCAAATGTAATCTGGTCTGATTGTAGTTACTTATGTAATCTGATTACATAATCCAGATTAGCGCTAACGGCGCTAGTGTTTGCGTCTGTTCATGTTTTACAGCAGCAGTACGGCTACCAGGAGGACGATGAGCGCTCTCTGAACTCTGTGGATGACGGCAGGGCCTTTTCCCTGATGCCACCTGCTCTTCCTCGCCCTGGGGCCAGGGGGGGCGCACGTCCGCTCGACCAGGACCAACAGCTTCTCCAGGACCTAGTCTCCCTCTCCCTCTCTTCATCCTCCTCCTCCACGACACCCCGCCACAGAGGGGCGCTATCTGCGGCGGCCGGCCTCCCAGCCTCCAATCTCTTCCCTGAGGTGGATTTCCCACTGGACTACAGCGAGGACTATGACTCCCAGGATGCAGGGCTCAGCCAGCAGCGCCAAGGCGAGCAGGAAGGAGAGAGAGCACAGAAGTACTACGACCCTCTGGCGGGGCTGGATGGTGAGAGGGGAGGGCAGAAAGAGAGGGAGAGAGAGGGTGGGAAGTCTCTGGAAGGTTTTCCATGTCTGGAATGTCTTGGAAGTTTTTCTTTATAAATTGATTATTTCCAAGCTCTATTATCACTCACTGGGATTGCGATGTTTTTTTCCCCTCCAAGCAAACGTCCCTTATGGAATATCCTCCTCTAAAATGTTGCATAGTGCGAAATACCATTAAATGCAAAGCAACTAACCAAATCCACGTTTGTGAGTTTGCCACCATCTTAAGGTGAGAAGGCATCTGTAAGTGCTGGGCTGATATTGGGAACAAGTGAGGTAAGCACAGCAGGATAAACACAGCTGCGGATAATAACATTAACAATGGCTCCTTTTATTGATGAGAAAGCATGCACAAAATTGTTGACTGCTGTCAATTTTCTCTCATAATCATAACTAAATCAGAAGAAGCCACCATTACTGTTATTAGCTTCATCAGTGTTTATCCTGCTGTGCTGACGTCACTTGGTACCAATATCAGCCCGGCACTTATAGATGGTTGTTCGCCTTTAGATGGCAGCAAGCTCACAAAAGGTGGAGAGGTTAGCAGCTCTTTAAGTTCTTTTCTATTCTATTCTTCTTTTTAGTAGCTATGTAATAACATCTTCCTCTGTCCCTGCACGTGCAGAACGCTCCACGGAAAAGCTGGCTCGACTCTTAGACCATTATGGCATTGACCTGAAGGACTTGTCCCCGGATCAGCTGGACAACCTGCCCACTGTACTAAAACAGCTGCAGCTCGAGAGCTCCTACTCTGAGAGAGACCCTAAAGGTGTGCCAGATTATCATTTCCAATTTTTCTCTGAGGAATAAATATCATGCAGCATGTATGTTAATCACAATATACATGTGTGCAGCTATGATGTGTTATGAGGAAACTTAAGAAAACTCCAATGCAGCTGTTTATTTATGGACATTTTTGGCAAACTTAGACGCCATCGGTCACTTATCTACTGTGTGCCGCAAGACACTGAGACAGAGTGTCTAGATGGGTCAGTCATTTAATTACGATCTTGCCGAGAAGCAAATATTAGCTATAGTTCAGATATCCACTTGATACATATATAATATAAAGTAGGGTGTCTGGGCTCGGCCTTAGAGATAGGGTGAGGACCTCGGACATCCGGAGGGAGCTCGGAGTAGAGCCGCTGCTCCTTCGCATCGAAAGGAGCCAGTTGAGGTGGTTCAGGCATCTGATTAGGATGCCTCCTGGGCGCCTTCCTTTGGAGGTTTACCGGGCACGACCAACCGGGAGGAGACCCCGGGGTAGACCCAGAACTTGCTGGAGGGACTCCATGTCCAATCTCGCCCGGGAACGCCTTGGGATCCCCCAGGAGGAGCTGGAGGGCGTTGCTGGGGAGAGGGACGTCTGGAGTGCCCTACTTAGCTTGTTGCCACCACGGCCCTACCCCGGAGAAGCGGCTGAAGATGAATGAATGAATGAATGAATGAATGAATGAACATAGTATAATATCAAGAACAAAATAGTACAGCCACATATTTACAGCTGAAGATAACCAGCCACTTCCAAATAGCCATTGTCTGAAGAGTATGCATAGAAAATTAAATCCAAAAAATACATATAAACATATAGTCTTCATAGAAAGGGCCCAGGGTCATAATATAGATAGCTAGATAGCTAGCTAGCTAGATAGATAGATAGATGGATAGATAGATAGATAGATAGATAGATAGATAGATAGATAGATAGATAGATAGATAGATAGATAGATAGATAGATAGATAGATAGATAGATAGATAGATAGATAGATAGCTAGCTAGCTAGCTAGATATGTAGATAGATAGATAGATAGATAGATAGATAGATAGATAGATAGATAGATAGATAGATAGATAGATAGATAGATAGATAGATAGATAGATAGATAGATAGATGCATCCCAGTGTGCAGTTGCAGATATAATGATACCATTCATTTTAACAGAATCTTTGTGAGTTGTGCCGTTAAATCCCTTTTAACTGGTCTTTATCTTGCAGGGAAATACGGGAACAATGCTGTGGCACAAAAGAAGGTGAGGATGGGATTTACCCCCCCCCCCACATGACCACTTCAAGTTGTTTTTTTGCATTATGGACACTAGATGTCAGTGTGTGTTTGAGAAGTGGCAAACAAGTCAGGTCTGGAGGGGGATTATAAATATGCAACCATTCTTGAATCACATTCAAATTGCTTTCAAGCACGACAAACCACACAGGGAGTCTCGCCGGGGGGTTGGTGCTCACTCACTGCAAGACAATTACAAAATACAGACTCGACCTCACATGTAGTACAGTACACTAAACATAATACTGTAACGACCACGGCTGACTACTCGTAAACCCTTGGCTAACGAACTTTTAGTTGACTGGTTAGCGCAGTCGCCCGTGGGTTCGCGTCCCGGCTGTGGCGGTTCCCGGCTGCCCCCCTGAATTCGCTACAATACAAAATGTACATCCAGGAGCCGAAGACGTGATCTAGCGCAGCAACACGGGCACTGAAAAAGAGAAGTCAGGAGCTGTTTTCAGGACTGGTCGGTGTTGGAGCACTGTGAACGTTTTTGTGTATTTGTGCTTCTTGACAATGCCATCAGATAGCCGAGGGCGACATGATATACAAGGTGGAGAAAGCGCCAGCGGAGGATCAGTCCCTCAGCTTGGCCCTCGTGGCCAAGGCCCCGCCTGCTCCGGTCAAGTCCCCTGAGGCGGGGGCCCTTCCTGCCCCTTCCCACCGAGAGCCGGCCGCCATCTCTGCTGCGAAAGTAGTGAAAGAGGGACCGAGCGGGCCGGCTGGAGGGGTCAGCAAAGTGGAGGAAGAATACGGCTACATTGTTACCAACCAAAGGTGAGCTCGGCGGCGTGCCTGTGTGTCCACATCACATGTGTAAAGGTGTGCTAGCCAAAGGGGGGGCCAGTGAGCCACACGTGTTCCCTCTGGCAGCCAGGGACCACAACGGTTGTGTTTGTCGGTATGTGTGTGTGGGTGTGGGTGTTTGTGTGTGTGTGTGTGTGTGTGGGCCCTGTGATGGCCTGGCGGTCTGTCCAGGGTGTCTCCCTGCCTGCCACCCAATGGCTGCTGGGACAGGCTCCAGCATGCTGTGACCCTGAGAGCAGGATAAGAGGTTTGGATGATGGATGGATGGATGTATAGGCATGACCACAGGTGTGAATGTATGTGTGAAGATGTGTGTGTGTCCGTCCATGTGTCTTGTTTTCCTGCGTGCATCTGTTACTGTGTGTTTGTGTACCCTCCACGTGAACGTGTGCTGTTGTGCGTGTGTGTGTGTGTGTGTGTGTGTGTTTGTCAACATGAATGTGTGTGCTGTATCCCTGCAGCCCCCTCAGTCTGAAAGATGGGGTGCGTTTGCTGGAGCTCCTGGCCGAGAGGCTGCACCTCTCCACCAGCTCCTTCACCAACATCAGGTAGGATTTGGATGGCGCGATGGCCTCCAACTGTACCTGACCCCCGAGCCACATCCCCCCCCCTGTTTAAAATCGTAGGACGGATGTTGGCGACCTCACCAGCCTTGGCTTGCCTTACCTCCTCCACGCTTGGCCACTGCTCGCCCGTCGACAAACTGTGCGTTTTGACTCCGGCAGCATGTTTCTGTGGCGTGACCCCACCCTGTTTAACCCATGATTTCCACCCGCAGACCGAGCTGCAAAGTCAAAAACCCCGTTTTCTTTGAAAAGGATTTGTGATCGCTGGATTTATTTTTGATAGTTAAGCTGAATAATAGTAAAGTAGTGAACAGCAGTGATCAATAACAGCAGTGATCAATAACAGGAGTGATCAATAAGTTGAGGTGAAATCATTTTGCAGCTTTGTATCTTGTTTAAAAAGTGACTACTGGTCTCCGTTGCCCGTGATGCTGCAGATGAAGATGGCGTCAGAGCGACACGACCTTTGAACCTTTTGGGGGGGGGGGGTTCCCCCTTTTTCTCCCCAATTATACCCAGCTAATAACCCCACTCTTCCGAGCCATCCCGGTCGCTGCTCCACCCCCTCTGCTGATCCAGGGAGGGCTGCAGACTACCACATGTCTCCTCCAATATATGTGGAGTCACCAGCCGCTCCTTTTCACGCTATCCCCCCCCCCAGTTCCCCTCCCCCCTCAACAGGCACCCTGACCGACCAGAGGAGGCGCTAGTGCAGCGACCAGGACACATACCCACATCCGGCTTCCCACCAACACACACGGTCAATTGTGTCTGTAGGGACTCCCGACCAAGCCGGAGGCAACACAGGGATTCGAACCGGCGATCCCCGTGTTGGTAGGCAACGGAATAGACCGCCACGCTACCCGGACGCCCCCACATTTAGTTGTTCTTATGCAAAGGAGTGTATCCTGAGTGTCAGAGTAACTTAAGCTTAAATTCACAGATTCCAAAGAGAAGTTGAAATAGTGAGAGCACTGATGCTACAAATGCTAACAATACTGTAGCGGGTCAAGAGGGCAGCCGGCAACCGCCGCCGCCGCCGGGAAGCCAACCCGGGTCGCCCACACCACGGGCGACCGTGTTAACCAGTCGAGTAAAGGGCAGTCGCCCGCGGTGCAGGAGACCCGATTTCACTTCTCAAAGGAGAGGGGTAGTGTGCGACCATGAATGAGTAGACTCGCAAAACGGTTGGCTAACGGGTCGGACTCTTTAGTTGACTGGTTAGCGCAGTCGCCTGTGGTGCAGGCGACCCGGGTTCGCTACCCGGCTGCCCCCTGAGTTTGCTACACTGGTGTCAGAAGTGGGATGGTGAGACCGTGAGGCCATAAGAAGCACGTGCGCCCAGAGGCGTGGGGGCGCTGATATGCTGAGGCGCGGGGAAGCGCTTCCCAAAGGAGGGGGGTAGAGTAACGACCACGGATGACCAGACTCGCTAGCCCGTTGGCTAATGGGTCGGGCCCTTTAGTCGACTGGTTAATGTGGTCGCCCGTGGTGCGGGAGACCCGGGTTCGCGTCCCGGCTCTGGCGGTTCCTGGCTGCTCCCCGGAATTCACCACAATACTAACAATAACGAGGAGAGCGAAGCCTGACGGTCTCCCTTCCCAGCATACCGGGGGTCGTACCTCATGTGTCACTTCAAATCTGCTCTCTCTGCAGTGTTGTCGGGCCGGCTTTGACCTTTCGTGTCCAACCAAACCCCCAAAACCTGACGGTGGAAGATGTGGCCGGGAAGGCAGGTAGGCCTGGCATGTGGTTTGCACTGGTCCACAGGACCTGATATGTCTCTCGTTCATGCTGGACTTTAACTGAACGATGGTTTTTAACTGACATTTTCTTAGATCATATTGTTGTCTTATTATGTGTGTGTGTGTGTGTGTTTTGTTCAACCAGTTGGGGAAAAGAACTTCCTGGAATCTGAGACAGGCCTGAAGATCCTCCAGACAGGCGTGGGAGAGGTGGGTACCGTGCTTTTAATCTGGAGGCGAGACTTCACGCTGACACCGAGAAGTGAAGATGCATGCCAGGTTCTGCTGTCTGGAAACATGATGGCTCCCCTGGTGGATATGAGAGAGAGAGAGGGAGAGGGAGGGAGCTAGAGGGGGGAAGAGCGATAGAGAGGGAGGGAGAGAGAGAATGCGTATGGTGTGCTTGTTAGTTGTCATCATTTATTCATAAATTTACACATTTATGTATTTTTTAATGTGCTCAGAGTGAATTCTCTGGGTGAGCCAGTGGAAAAGTGTAAAAGAGCTGCACGAAACATAAATTTCTGCCCTAAAACTTGATGCTTACAATATACACCTCCATTATTTATAATATACACCTCCATGATGTTACTCATGTGTTGCTTGTAATTCCTGCAACATGTTCTTGATCACTACGGTGTAAAGTATCCTTGCTTACTTCGTTAGCTAACGTGACAGAAAGATGAATTTACTGCTGGCTGATTTACTGCCTGCAGCCTGGCTGTTTTTATTAATGGGACTGCTGAGCCTAAAGAATTGAACTCGCAAGCATCATCTGACTGCAAGGCTGAACAGGCTGTCGAGCCCAGGCCTGCTGGAGGTGTCCCGTAACTATCGCTGCTCCTATTACACCGTCAGCACTCTCTTCTTTTCCTACAACCTGGCTGATATTAAGTATTGATCGCCCACCGGTAGCAGCAGTATTTTTAGATGATGACAGTAAAAATTGTGTAGCCGATGGAATTACGGACCACACAGGCCATAATTATTTCTTTGGGGGTTCTTTTATTTCGAGTAGCTTCCAAGGCTAGGAAAACACACAATATAATGTGCAAAATACTGCAGTGGGCTTACAACGGTGCATTTAAGACAAACAAAAATAAAACAGAACACACTAGTCTCACGTTGACCCACTCGTAATGCTGAGTATTCCATTATCAGGGAAACGACCCTCCGGTCACCAGGTCCTCGTTTTGTGCTCCAGTTTCAGCAGAATACAGTTCTCATGTTGTGTTCACACCAAACGCCAAGCAATTTTTTCGCGCCATGAGATTACACGTAAAGTCAATGCAAAGACGCGAGTATCTACTCCTGTATTGTCACAATGTGTGTCTGGTGTGTGGTGTGTGTCTGTGTGAGAGTCTATAAACGGCCAAACTAAAGCACTTGGGGCCTTGATTCTTTTTGGAGGTTATTGGGGATGATCAGGGGCACCTATAAAAAATAGCAGAAAATGAAATTAAAATCATGCATAATTATGCATAAATATGCAATATGATTTTTTCTAAAAATGGCTAAAAACCACGTTTCTCGGCATTTCAGGTGATTCTGAGCATCTTTGATTTTTTTCACCTATAAAAAAAAAATTCTGGGGCTTAGAAATGTTTTGGCATTATGCAAAATATATGCATTTTTGCAAAAATGCACTTATGATCCTCATTTTTTTTGGAGGTGGTAGGTATTGTTCCAGAGAGGACCAGAAAAATAGCAGAACATTAAAATAATTATAATAATTATGCATAATTATGCAAAATATGCATTTTCTAAAAATGGCTAAAAACCACTTTTCTCGGCATTTCAGATGATTCTGAGCATTTGGGGGGAGGGAGTTGGAGTGGGGGGGGGTTAGGGGCAGGGGGAAGGCGGTTAGCTGGCAGGATGAAGAGGAGGGAGATTTAGACGGGTGGAGAACCAAACCGCTACATTGTAGCGGGGTTCTTCTAGTATATATATATATACACACACGTATATATATTGTAGCGAATTCGGAGCGTAACCACAGGAACTGCCGCAGCCAGGACGGGAACCCATATCTCCGGGTTCGCGTCCTGGCTGCGGCAGTTCCTGTGGTTGCGCCCCGAATTCGCTATAATATATATATACATACTGAGGCGAATTCAGGGGGGCAGCTCCGGAACCGCCTCGACTAAAGGGTCCGACGCGTTAGTCAAGGACCAACGTGTCTACTTATTCATGCACGTTACACTACCCCTCTCCTTCGGGAAGCACGTCAGCATATCAACTCCCTCACGTCTCTGGGCGCACGCGCTTGCGATGACCTCACCGTCTCACCGTCCCACTTCTGACACCAATGCAGCGAATTCGGGAGGCAACCACAGGAACTGCCGCGGCCGGGACGCGAACCCGTATCGCCCGCACCGCAGGAGGCATCGCTAACCGCTCGACTGAAGGGTCAGACCCGCGAGCCAGCGGCCAGCGTGGCTTCTTATCCATGCACGTTACAGGCATTTGGAAAGTTTGTGACAGTGCTTCCTGTGTTGAAAACCACTTCCTGCCCTCCATCTGTAGTTCGTGACGTCATATGCAAACAACCATTGCATCCGGCCGATTACCCCACTCTTCCGAGCCGTCCCGGTCGCTGCTCCATCCCCTCTGCCGATCCGGGGAAGGCTGCAGACTACCACGTGCCTCCTCGGCTCCTCCAAGACATGTGGAGTCGCCAGCCGCATCTTTTCACCTAACAGTGAGGAGTTTCACCAGGGGGACGAAGCGCGAGGGCGGATCACGCTATTCCCCCCAGTTCCCCCTCCCCGAACAGGCGCTCCCACCGACCAGAGGAGGCGCTAGTGCAGCGAGCAGGACACTAATCCACATCCGGCTTCCCACCCACAGACACGGCCAGTTGTGTCTGTAGGAACACCCGACCAAGCCGGAGGTAACACGTGTTGGTAGGCAACGGAGTAGACCGCTACGCCATACTCGGACGCGAGAAATTCGCGCGACGCTGTGTCGGGAAAGCCTATCAGCGTTGAGATTCTCCTGACGTCACTGACATCCTGTTTAGTCAGAAAATGGAGGACAGACTGATCGTCGCCGGTACGCGAACTCGATCCTGCGGCCAAACCCGCGCGAGTAAAGCGAGGCGAAACTTCACGTCGCCGTTGGCGGGAACACAACATCCCTGTGAGGTCTACCGGAAATTAAAACAACAACAACAACACGTTTCTGTGCTTTAAAACTACCCGAGTTACAACAAGCACGGAAACTAGCATGTGCGGCTAACTAGCTAGCCAGCCTGGGGAACCACCTCTTCTACTACAGGCCGCGAACTCCGGAGCCTCCATAGAAAGTCTACTTATTGACAACCCGTCGACTTAAAATATACCTCTGTCGAGAAGCTTAAGCAGGAGTCGTGACAACTTTCTCTTCCGGCTACACAACGTGCACCATTTATTCCTTCCACCATTACGACGACAACAAAAAAACCCGCGCAGCGGAAGTGTGTCACTGTAAACCCGAACCGAGGAAACAGCAGCTGTAAACTAACGTTCCTACCAGCTCAATAAGGGGAATTATGTAGCCCCATAACCACTACACCTCCATACATTGACATTGTTATTACAAACAATATATTTTAGTCAGGTGTTAATAATCCACGGCGTATTTACCGATTATTTCCTATGATGCCCGATCACGTTCACTCCACGCCACCAGAACGGAAACAAGATTGAGACGCACCCGCCTCACTAACGGCACAATTTTGCAGACCGTGCCATCTAGTGGACAAAAGTTGTAACTGGTAGTTACGGAAGATCCCTTTCTAACGGCTTTCTAACGTGTTCCCTGAACTAAAACAACCCTTGCTTTGTAGCTTGTCCTGCGGGGAATATGTTTTATCTACCACATGGCTACATAATAATAAGCAGGATCAGATGTTTCTCGGTTTGGCTCAGATGAATCAAAAGTTGGATAATACATAACAATAGCATCAGCTGAAAAGTTGGGGGAGAGGGAGGTGAAATGGTTATAATACAGACGGGCGCTATAGAACTCGCGCACGCACGCACACGCGCATGCACGCACACGCGGCTATTGGCCTAGAATTCGATAAAAACAACAACAACAGTGCAGTGTTGACGTTAAAAGGATGTGGGAGGGAGTACTAATGAGGACAGCTAAATAACATTACGCAGTGGTGATACCAGGATGTTTCCAGTAGGGCACTAGCAGAGGTGCGGATTGACGGAGCAGCAGTAGTAATAGTAGAAGTAATACTCGTCATGGTTTCGTCCAGGTGCAGCCGGTGTTGTCAAAATGCTCTGCCAGCGCTCAAACTGATATGTTAATATCCCCAACTAATATCCATCCATCCATCCATCCATCCATCCATCCATCCATCCATCCATCATCCATGCATCCATTACCCAAACCGCTTATCCTGCTCTCTGGGTATAGCGGAGATGCTGGAGCCTATCCCATCCCTATTGATAGTATATTAAGAACCCGAACCCCGCGCATGCGCAGAAGCACTCGGTGGGACGACGCGTTGAAAGCGGGTAAAGCGAGGGACCGGCCGGTGGTAACGGCGAGCGGAGAGGAGCGTCCCCGTCCCCCCCGGCCGGCCGGCCGGCCGGCAGATGCCGACCCCTCGGCGACACGCCCGGCGGTAAGGAGGGACATAACCGCGGGAACAAAGCGCCTGATTAGGTGGGTCAAACTCATCGCCTTTAGTTGACGAACTTCCACGTCGGGAGGGTTGAAAAGGTCGTATATGTTAGAGCCGATAGATGATCTCAAACCGGCGCTTATTGTTGTTATTATTATAATTATTATCCGTGTTCCGGTTGGTTTATTCTCGTTCATTTAAACAAGCCCCACGTGTGCGGTGACCGCGGCTGCGTTCGACACGCTTAGCGATAACTTATTGTAACGCGCGCGGATAAGAAGCCACGCTGGCCGCTGGCTCGCGGCTCTGACCCGCTGGTCGAGCGGTTAGCGAAGCTTCCTGCGGTGCGGGCGACGCGGGTTCGCTTCCCGGCCGCGGCAGCTCCCGTGGTTGCGTTGTCCCCCGGATTGTCGGGAGCTTCAAGTGACTGGTGGCGGTCCACTGCCCTAAACGGGAGCTAATTTAACTCCTGGACGGTGATTAGTTAATGAGAGCAAGGAAGTCATCAAACTCTAAGAAAGACTTGAACCTGCGTGCTTTGTCGCTAACGTGAAACCTGAACGCCTCACGTATCAGTCGTTACTATGGGCACGTTTGTTCCCGCACTCCCACGGGAGTTGGTAGCCCTGCAGGTGGTCTGACAGCCCGTGGCAGAGCGCGCGAGGGTTATGTGCACTTCCTCCCTCCCTCCAACCAGCCGTCCATCACCAACACGTCCGTGTCTGCGTTCAGGGGTTAGCCGGGTTCTCCCACCGGGTCTCCGAGACCAACTCCAGGGCTAAGAGCTCCCATGGGGGCGTAAGACCGGATTCTCCCAGAGTAACGCCTGGTACACGAGGCCCCAGCAGGGCTGCTGCAGGCGCTGCCTTAGAACTACTATATGGTGTGTTAGCC
>JAJHIY020000983.1:170000-330000 GCA_022114975.2 Lampris megalopsis | reverse complement strand
CTGGAGGCGGCCGCGCTGGGCGCCGTGGGAGGACCGTGCGGCGGAGGGAACGGAGGTGCTGCGGGAGGCGGAGCAAGTGGCGGAGGCAGCGCCACAGGAGGAGGAGGGGGAGGAGGGGGTGGCATGGACACGTCTCAAGTGAGCAGTGTGTCGTCCCAGTTCAGCGATGGGGCCCAGGCCAGTCCCAGCTCCCACAGCAGCACCCCGTCTTGGTGTGAGGAGCCTGCCCAAGCCAACATGGACATCTCCACCGGACACATGATTCTGGTCAGTAGCTCACTGTCTAGCTCCGTTTGACCACTAGGGGGGAAACATATTAGAGCCGCATGTTTGATGGCTAAGGGCAAAAACATGTGCTTATGTGTATGCAAGATGGCCGTCACGCATAACCTGTGGTCGTTTGGGGTGCTGTTTGTGCATCCCCTCCAAAATCACCGCTACATGTCCGCACGGTGCAATACCGAGATAAACCTGTGTGTGCAGTATTAAAGCAGTAAATACTAGTTTATGTCCCATTAAGTCCAACGCACATGACCGACGGCGAGCAGAAACATGAGAGGAGAAGCTGACATGGCTTGTGCCTCTCCTGCCTGGTAGTGGACCGTTTAAACCTGCAGTCTGAGCAAAGTAAGCAGATGAGGATGTGAACAATACCGCTCACACGGCAAACACGTCACGTACCCTCAGCATAGTTAGTGTAACGTACGTTTTGGGCCTGAAAGAGCTTTTTTTCTGAATATGTCGCTATTATAAGTTTCAGGTAACCGTGCAACAGAACTGCTTTGTGGTGTTTTTGGAATTGCACAACTAAGTTCCTGTTCAACACCCACCACAGTCTAGCAAGATTTTATGCACTGCGCACAAAGCCTGCATATCTGTAACTACAGCTGAGCAACTCTACATGATTACTGGTATTGTAATAAGGAAATCCTAAACGCTCATGTGAAATGTCATCATGAGGTCATGCGGGTAGCGTGGCGGTATATTCCGTCTCCTACCAACACGGGGATCGCCGGTTTGAATCCCCGTGTTACCTCCGGCTTGGTCGGGCGTCCCTACAACACAATAGGCTGTGTCTGCGGGTGGGAAGCCAGATGTGGGTATGTGTCCTGGTTGCTGCACTAGCGCCTCCTCTGGTCGATCGGGGCACCTGTTCAGGGGGGAGGGGGAACTGGAGGGAATAGCGTGATCCCCCCACGTGCTACGTCCCCCTGGTGAAACTCCTCACTGTCAGGTGAAAAGAAGCGGCTGGTGACTCCACATGTATGGGAGGAGGCATGTGGTAGTCTGCAGCCCTCCCCGGATCAGCAGAGGGGGTGGAGCAGAGACCGGGACGGCTCGGAAGAGTTGGGGTAATTGGCCGGGTACAACTGGGGAGGAAAAAGAGGGGAAAATCCCCCCCAAAAGAGTCATCCTATTCTTTCTGTGAGGTGATCTTTAAATGTCTCGCTGTGCTTTCCCCTAGGCCTACATGGAGGACCACCTGAGGAACAAGGACCGCCTGATGAAGGAGTGGGAGGCACTTTGCTCCTACCAAGCGGAGCCCAGTGCTGTCTCCGTGGCCCAGAGCGAAGCCAACGCCAAGAAGAACCGCTGCCCCGACTCCGTGCCCTGTGAGTCTGTAAAATCCGGACTCGCAGGGCCACCGGTTTAGCATGAAGGCAATATGACATTAGGGCCCTTTTTTATTTTACACTCACAGTTAAATACACATAATTAATACTTATTTGCTATAATTTTAGAATGATAAAATCTACCAGAGTCACATCACGTCGTTGCCCGTTCAGAATTAAATCCCTATTGAGAACCACTTCAGCAATCAAAGTGTTGTCAGGACAGTGAGTTTTATTTGGGTGACACCGGTGCTCAGACAAACACTGCGGTAACAGTAAAAACAGGACGCAGAACAGCATAGGCTCCCATACAGCATAGCTCACAGCACACAACTGACCGATCCTAAATTCTGCCCACTTTTGTACAGATCATCCAATCACAATTGAGCGATTACCGTCGCCAACATGAGCCAGGTCAATTTTAGTTGACGTAACGTGACCCCTGTCAGCTTCCCTGAGCACTGGGCAGCCAGCCAGTACTTGTCGATGAGGACAGTAGATCCAATATGTCCTGTGATCCCATCCGAGCAGTCAAACACGGATGCAGCTTCAGAAATGTGACCTGAATCAGACAGAACACATACAAATGTGGCTAGAAAAATAAATCAGACAAAAATCATTGTTTCTTGCCGTACAGGCTTCAACAAAGCAACCAGACTCAAATCAGGTGTGCAAAACTCTGTTTGCATGGTTCTGGGCTGCCAGTTGGGACATAGTCGGAGCCATAGTATCTTACGCCAGCACTCGAGGCACCTGCTGCCAGAAGTGCTGTCATGAGACCCTTTCCACCACCCCGGTGCCGGTGCCTAATCTAGAACCGGTTCCACGCTTTTCCACCGAAAAAAAGACTGGCGTCGGTGCCAAAAAACTGGCACCGGCACCACAAAATTGCTGGACCTGAAGTTGGAAGCTGATGTCAGTGGCTATGTGAGGGGCTACCGCAAGAAATGTGCCGCCCCTTAACCCTTGGAGCATGTCTATCGATGTTTAGTTTCGCAGTAAAAAGAAGAAATTCGCCACCATTTTTGAAAAAGCACGAGTAGAACAACAGAACAAATCACCAACTGAAGAAGGATTATAGCAGAGGTGTAAAAACCCGGTCCAGAAAGTAAAAACCCTAACCATGTCTTTACTCCACCCATGTACTAAACCGTCAGATTGCACTGACTAGTTTCCCAAATCAGCCGTTTAATACATGGATGGAGTAAAGACACGGTTAGGGTTTGTACTTTCTGGACCGGGTTTTTACACCTCTGGATTATAGAGATCATAAAACAGAACTGTCGAAAAGTGGTGCGGGAAGGAAAAATTGAAAGCATTAAAGCGCCGCATCGAAACCATTTTTTTGGCTATCAAACTCAAAATCGATACCTACCCGCTGTCTGGAACACAACCATCGTCTGTTATGAATGCTGCTCGCGGGCAACCTGCAAATGTGAGATGTAAGAACTTTAGAAGTGACTTTAAAAGGAACTTGTATATAAAAAGCAAGCCAAGCAAATGCTTTCTGTCCGCCATGATTTTTTATTTTTCCTGTGGAAATTACCCCAACTTCCACTACGTCTCGTTCAGTTCGGTTCTCAAACCTGTCGAAAGCGGGCCGGTTCTCAAAAGGCACCGAGGGAGAACTGGCTCCACACCGGCACCGGCACCATTCTGGTGGAAAAGAAGCAATAGAAGCATCAAACAACATACATCAGTTTTCCCTTCCAAGTGTGTTTTGGCCCTTTTAGTACTGTATGGAAGTGATCTTAGTGTAAGTGTCCCCGATGTGGGGCTATTGACTATTTTTTCCCCCTCCTATTTTGCCCTAGATGACCACTCCAGGGTGAGGCTGAAGGCAGAGGTCAACCCCTCACGGGCCGATTACATCAATGCCAGCACAATCGTAAGCCGGTCCTCACACCCTCCACTTACCCCTGCTTTCTAGTGATACCCATCAGCAGCTATCTCTGTGGAAAGTCTTCCTCACTCCAAGCCCTCTTAGACCCCAAAGCCAACTTCTATCTGCCTGTCATTCGTGGTGGAGAACCGTTACCAGTCAGACTGTGACCGGAGGGTTTGTTTACTCTGCCAGCATCACTGTCAAGTGATCACCGTTCATCAAGATAAAGAGTTCAGTCATCGATTAACTTTGCGATCTGTCACCCACTATGGCAAGTAGACGACAGAGCTGGTTTCTTGCCCCGACTCCACATGTATATAGTTTAAGAACGGTCTCTTGGCATGGCCTCCGGAGTCTGTGGTGACTTACAGTGAGCGGAAAATGGTTCTGACCTCTGCCCTTTGTGATCCCCTCCACTCTCCCCGTTTCCCTCAGATTGAGCACGATCCCAGAATGCCTGCCTACATCGCCACTCAAGGACCCCTGTCACACACCATCTCTGACTTCTGGCAGGTTTGTTCCAGAGAGAGCCGCATTTCAAACCGAACTAGAGTTTTCTAGATTTGTAATCAAAATGAGAATCAGTCTTGCGAGCCAAGATAAGTTTTGAACAGGGAGATACAAGAAACGTGACAGTAGGACATTCACATGAAACACGTGGACATAAAAAAGACATGCATGTTAGGGTCAGCACTGCAGTCTGTGCCCTTGACCGAGGCAGGGCCAGATGAACTGGAGTTGGTCCCCGGATGCTGCACGGCGGCTGCCCACTGCTCCCAGCTACACAGCGAGGATGGGTTACATGCAGAGCGGGGGCGTCCGGGTGGCATGGCGGTCTATTCCGTTGCCTGCCAGCACGGGGATCGGCAGTTCAAATCCCCATGTTACCTCCGGCTTGGTCGGGCGTCCCTACAGACACAATTGGTCGTGTCTGCAGGTGGGAAGCCGGATGTGGGTATGTGTCCTGGTCGCTGCACTAGCGCCTCCTCTGTCCGATCGGGGCGCCTGTTCCGGGGGGGGAATAGCGTGATCCTCCCACGCGCTACATCCCCCTGGTGAAACTCCTCACTGTCAGGTGAAAAGAAGCGGCTGGTGACTCCACATGTATGGGAGGAGGCATGTGGTAGTCTGCAGCCCTCCCCGGATCGGCAGAGGGGGTGGAGCAGAGACCGGGACGGCTTGGAAGAGTGGAGTAATTGGCCAGATGCAATTGGGGGAGAAAAAGGGAGAAAAGCCCCCCCCCAAAAAAAAAATGCAGTGTAATTTCCCTACAGGGATCAATGAAATATCTCAAAATCACAAAAAAATAAAAAATAACACCGCAATATGAATGAAAATACGTAAGATTAGTAGTAAAAAAAAAACCATTAGTGGTCAAGGTAGAAGAGGACTATAGGGAATAATAGGGATCGTTTCTACCGCATGAAAGACGAAATAGTCTTCGTCAGGGTTTAAAAAGTTGATGGTGAAGATGCTACCCTGGCTGCAGGACAGTCACTGAGCCACACTCTCCTTCAAGTTAATCCAACACGGTGTTTAGGGCGGACAAGTGAACAGTGGTGTTGATGTCGGTGGAGGTGTATTGATTAGGAAAAGGGCACCGTCCTAAGTAGCAGTAGTGGTGGTACAGGAAGTAGTTTGTGGAGCGTTTCTGGGGTGGTGATGTCTCAGAGGTATGTGTAGGCTGGTTCACCAGGTTGACAGTGATGCTGTGCTGTGCAGATGGTGTGGGAAAGTGGCTGCACGGTGATCGTAATGATGACGGCTCTGGTGGAAGATGGAGAGAAGCAGTGTGATCGCTACTGGCCCGATGAAGGCTCCTCCCTCTACCACATCTATGAGGTGAGGACACAGCGGGTGTGTGTGTGTGTGTGTGTGTGTGTGCTTCAAATGAAGAATTATTTTTATGGGGGGGGGCTTTCCCCCCTTTTCTCCCCAATTGTCAATTGTACCCGTCCAATTACCCCACCACTCCCCCGAGCCGTCCCGGTCTCTGCTCCACCCTCTCTGCCAATCCGGGGAGGGCTGCAGACTACCACAGGCCTCCTCCCATACATGTGGAGTCGCCGGCCGCTTCTTTTCCCCTGACAGTGAGGAGTTTCACCAGTGGAACATAGCACGTGGGAGGATCATGCTACCCCCCCCCAACAGGCGCCCCGACCGACCAGAGGAGGCGCTAGTTCAGCGACCAGGACACATACCCACATCCGGCTTCCCACCCACAGACACGGCCAATTGTGTCTGTAGGGACGCCCGGCCAAGCTGGAGGTAACACGGGGATTCGAAACGGCGATTCCCATGTTGCTAGGCAACGCTACCCGGATGCCCCAAATGAAGAATTCTCCCCAAACTGAGGAATGTTGGTCCTCTCTTCCATCTCATACCGACAGTGTTACTGTTGGGAGTTATTATGATTAAGTTGTCTTCTCCAAATGAAATGATGCTGTTAAAAGAAGTACTGCAGCTTGAGAGCAGCTCAGTTCATCCAGCAGGGCTGACGGGGCAGGCTGATAACCACATTTTGTGAGACCTGTTGCCCCTGACTGCCAGCGTTAGGTTTATGTGTTTCCTGCTAAAGCAAAGATACCCTGGCTGTGTTCACCCTCCTTGGTGATGCAGGGCTCTGCAGACCTCCTCAGCTCCTCCAACTGTGTGGTGGCACAGTCTGTTGGGCAGTCTTGCTGCAGACCTCCTCCTCAGCTGCTCCAGCTGTGTGGTGACACACTCTGCTGGGCAGTCTTGCTGCAGACCTCCTCAGCTCCTCCAGCTGTGTGGTGACACAGTCTGCTGGGCAGTCTTGCTGCAGACCTCCTCAGCTCCTCCAGCTGTGTGGTGACACAGTCTGCCGGGCAGTCTTGCTGCAGACCTCCTCCTCAGCTGCTCCAGCTGTGTGGTGACACACTCTGCTGGGCAGTCTTGCTGCAGACCTCCTCAGCTCCTCCAGCTGTGTGGTGACACAGTCTGCTGGGCAGTCTTGCTGCAGACCTCCTCAGCTCCTCCAGCTGTGTGGTGACACACTCTGCTGGGCAGTCTTGCTGCAGACCTCCTCAGCTCCTCCAGCTGTGTGGTGACACACTCTGCTGGGCAGTCTTGCTGCAGACCTCCTCAGCTCCTCCAGCTGTGTGGTGACACAGTCTGCTGGGCAGTCTTGCTGCATGTGGAAACCTCTCATTTAGACTGCTGAACTGGAGAGAGGAGGACTTGTGTAAGTGAGAACATTAGGAAGCATGTGAAGGACCTCCTGGTCGCCAGTCTGATGACCGGCTCAACAGGTCCATCAAATACAGTTATAGGCTGTGGACGCTGCATAGAGCTCGTAGTGCACATGCAGTGTCAGCTGACGTACAGAAAATTAAAAGAAAGAAAAGTGCATTGTAAGCTTGGTATGAGAGGATAACAGCCCACATATTTGGTTTTTTGGGGTTTTTGTGCTTTCGTGTGCATGTTTGTGCGAAAAAAACAGGAAGTGTGTGCACGCCTGCATAGAGGTCACCCTATGAAGACGTGCACAGTGTTGTTCAATTACCCCGCGTTTGCATCTCGGTGTCCTCGTTTCAGAGTTGTGTGTGTTGTTAAGTGTGTCAGCGTGCACGTACATGCATGATTTCTGAGTTCAGAGTGTTTGTGTATGGGGGCCATGTGTTCATCCGGCTGTCTACACGAGTGTGAGGACTTCTCGGTGGGTTTGTGGGGCATTTAGCTGTCTGTGGGAAAGCCTACTCAGCTGTTCAAGGTCTCTTGTGCAAGTCTCATGGCGGTCAGGTTTTCACCTCAAGAGCCTATAATTCAACTCTAGATCGTCTTAACTTGTCTTAAAAGTGTCGTAAACATTGTCTTAATTAATTAAAATTAATTAATTTTACATTATTTTAATTTTGTAATTTTGTATGATGTATTTTAATTATGTAATTTAATTATGTAATTTAAAAATATTTAATGTTGTTAAATTAATGTTTAAATTTAATTAATGTTTTAAAAGATTAAAACGCATTAAAAAAATAAAAATTAATTTAATAAATTAAAATGTAATGTTACATTATTTTAATTGTGTAATTTTGTATTATGTAATTTCTACTACTGCTACTTTCGGCTGTTGCCGCTAGGGGGCGCCACAGCGGATCATCCGTCTGCATCTCTTCCTGTCTTCTGCATCTTCCTCTGTCACACCAGCCACCTGCATGTCCTCCCTCACCACCTCCATAAACCTCCTCTTTGGCCTTCCTCTTCTCCTCTTCCCTGGCAGCTCCATATTCAGCATCCTTCTCCCAGTATACCCAGCATCTCTCCTCCACACATGTCCAAACCATCTCCATCTTGCCTCTCTTGCTTTGTCTCCAAACCGTCCAACCTGAGCTGTCCTTCTAATATACTCGTTCCCAATCCTGTCCTTCTTCATCACTCCCAGTGAAATTCTTATCATCTTCATCTCTGCACCTCCAGCTCCACCTCCTGTCTTTTCATCAGTGCCACTGTCCAAACCATATAACATAGCTGGTCTCACAACCATCTTGTAAACCTTCCCTTTAACTCTTGCTGGTACCCTTCTGTCGCAAATCACTCCTGACACTCTTCTCCACCCACTTCACCCTGCCTGCACTCTCTTCTTCACCTCTCTTCTGCACTCCCCGTTACTTTGGACAGTTGACCCCAAGTATTTAAACTCAAATGCCTTTGTCACCTCCACTCCTTGCATCCTGACCATTCCACTGTCCTCCCTCTCATTCACGCATAGGTATTCTGTCTTGCTCCTACTGACTTCCATTCCTCTTCTCTCCAGTGCATACCTCCACCTCTCCAGGCTCTCCTCAACCTGCACCCTACTCTCACTACAGATCACAATGTCATCTGCGAACATCATAGTCCACGGAGACTCCTGCCTGATCTCCTCCGTCAACCTGTCCATCACCATTGCAAACAAGAAAGGGCTCAGAGCCGATCCTTGATGTAATCCCACCTCCACCTTGAACCCGTCTGTCATTCCAACCACACACCTCACCACTGTCACACCTCCCTCATACGTATCCTGCACCACTCCTACATACTTCTCTGCAACTCCTGACTTCCCCATACAATACCACACCTCCTCTCTCGGCACCCTGTCGTATGCTTTCTCTAAATCCACAAAGACACAATGTAACTCCTTCTGACCTTCTCTATACTTCTCCATCAACATTCTCAAAGCAAGTATTACATACAAAGTAATATTGTATTATGTAATTATGTAATTTAAAAAATATTTAATGTTATTAAATAGTATAGTGTTTAATTAAATTTATTTAATTTGATTAATAAAAGATTAAAGCTTGCCATAAAAAATTGTCTTAGAAAAATTGTCATTAAAATTGAAAAATAAAAACAAATTAAAATTAAAGAAAAATTGTAAAAAATTGTCATTAAAGATTGTCATAAGTCAGGAGCCTAGCATCCTTCCGAAGTTTCCTTGAGTGAAACACTAAACTACGGTTCACTGTATTTATTTATTTTTGCTTTTGTACTATTTTATCATCCTAGGATGCCTAACAACATCAGGCAAAGGGACAGCCGATGGAAACTCGCCTCTTAGCTAACTCGGGTACATTTACACTTGTTTCGAATGTTGGTTAATGTACCCTGTCCCCTCCCAAATAAACATTTAAACTGAGCTGAATGTCTTTTGAGTAAGTGCATCAACTAAATGATGTAAGAGGAATTAGTTTGTCAGCATCCTAAGAGAGGTCAGGATCAGCCAGAGCCTAAGAGAGGTCAGGATCAGCCGGAGCCTAAGAGAGGTCAGGATCAGCCAGAGCCTAAGAGAGGTCAGGATCAGCCAGAGCAGTGTCCCTCCAACTGGTATATCTTGATCAAAGACATTTAGGCAGGGGGGCCTGAACCAAGGTCTTCTGACTGCATGGTAGCCACACTGCCCCCTTGTGTTACCCAGACAGAAATGTAACCGTCTTCGCTCCTCAGGTGAACCTGGTATCAGAACACATCTGGTGTAACGACTTCCTGGTGCGTAGTTTCTACCTGAAGAACGTCCAGACCCAGGAGACCAGAACTCTGACCCAGTTCCACTTCCTCAGCTGGCCTGCCCAGGGCATCCCCACCTCCACACGCCCTCTGCTCGACTTCCGCAGGTACTGTGGCTGTAATTCTCTATCTAGCACAACACTGATTATGACCAGGAACATGACAATATAGATAATTATTCAGCCTTTCACGAGTACATGAAAACACTCGAGAGAAGTCCTTGCTTGACTGATTAACAAGGGCTTATGCATGCACTCAAAACCTTACATGAAGTATCAAGTCAAGTCAGTTTTATTTGTATAGCCCAATATCACAAATTACAAATTTGCCTCAAGGGGCTTTACAGCAACACAACATCCTGTCCTTAGACAGGTTCCCACAAATATCTTTACACCCCATTTATTTAAAACGGAACAAGGATAAGCTGTGCCATGAAAGGCTTTTTGGGCAACCTGGTCCAGCATGTTTCCCGGTGCTCCCGTGGCATCTCTCTTGGCTCTGCTTGGCATCCTCCTCAGCATATTCTGTTATCCTCTTTCGGTGTTGTATTGTGTAAATTGGGTAAACACAGCATCATTGCACGTTGTGCGTCTTGGGAGAGAGAGCCTCCTCTGTTGCTCTCCCTGAGCTTTCTTCCTAGTTTTTCTCCCTGTTTTTAGGGAGTCGTTCCTTATCCAGTGCGAGGGTCTAAGGACAGGATGTTGTGTTGCTGTATTAAATTACAAATTTTATTAAAATTACAAATTAAACTACAAAGAAAATTACACATTTACAAAAAAAATTACAAATTACTGTAATTTACTAATTTGCCCACTGAGTCAAATTTGTGATATTGGGCTATACAAATAAAAGTGGCACGACTTGACCCCGTCCTTGTTTTGAAACATTGTCTTGATGCTTAGCTGAGTGATTTGCCTTAACCTGCAGTCTTTCAAGATGCTGCTGCTGCTGCTGCTGCTATTGAAAACAGTTCTGAAACAAATTAAACTATTGGAAACGAGTGGAATTATTCTGCTGTCTGATATTTTTGTGAACTCTGCCTGCTTTTGCATTCCTGATCAAGTGGTGGAAAGATAGTTAAGGATCTCCCATGCTATAACATGTTATATAACATGTTATAGCATGCTATAACATGCTATAACATGCTATATCATAAATGTTATAACATGCTATAACATGTTATATAAATGTTATAGCATGTTATAGCATGTTATAGCATGCTATAACATGTTATATAAATGTTATAGCATGCTATAACATGCTATAACATGTTATATAAATGTTATAGCGTGCTATAACATGCTATAACATGTTATATAAATGTTATAGCATGCTATAACATGCTATAACATGCTATAAAATGTTATATAAATGTTATAGCATGCTATAACATGCTATAACGTGTTGCTATAACAACATAAAGTCAAGAGATAATTTCAGTTCACACATTGAAAACATAGTAGCGGGAAAACTCTAAACATCCCCTAAACGCGGGGTGTCCAGGTGGCATGGTGGACTATTCTGTTGCCTACCAACATGGGGATCGCCAGTTCGAATCCCCGTGTTACCTCCGGCTTGGTCGGGCGTCCCTACAGACACCATTGGCCGTGTCTGTGGGTGGGAAGCCGGATGTGGGTATGTGTCCTGGTCGCTGCACTAGCGCCTCCTCTGGTCGGGTGGGGCGCCTATTCGTTGGGGGGGGGGACTGGGGGAGAATAGTGTGATCCTCCCACACGCTACGTCTCCCTGGTGAAACTCCTCACTGTCAGGTGAAAAGAAGCGGCTGGTGACGCCATATGTATGGGAGGAGGCACGTGGTAGTCTGCAGGCCTCCCCGGATCAGCAGAGGGGGTGGAGTAGTGACTGGGATGGGTCGGAAGAGTGGGGTAATTGGCCAAGTACATCCATCCATCCATCCATTATCCAAACCACTTGTCCTGCTCTCTGGCTTGCGGGGGATGCTGGAGCCTATCCCAGCAGTCATTGGGCGGCAGGCGGGGAGACACCCTGGACAGGCCGCCAGGCCATCACAGCAGAGGTGGAAAACTCAGGAAGTAGAAGTCCTAACCATGTATTTGCTCCAACCATGGACTAAACCAGCTGATTTCACTCACTAGTTCTCCTACCTGGTTGAAGTGTTGTGCTAATTAGAATCAGCCGGTTTAGTGCATGGGTGGAGCAAATACATGGTTAGTACTTCTACTTTCTGAAGCGGAGCTTTCCACCCCTGCATCACAGGGCCTTGGCCAAGTACAATTGGGGAGAAAAGGGGGGGGGGAAATCCCCTTTACTGAGAAATTCTTTTAGTCAAGTTGTGTATATGACTGAGCAAGGTTGGAGTGTTGACTTTTCCAGAATCACTCGTGCGATCTGCACAAATCAGTGTTTTGATTTGGCGTGTGCATTAGATATTCATCGGCTCTGAATTCCATGCGGTGAGTTTGTGTTGTGCTCAACAATGTCGAACTGCATCAAATAACTTGGCAGGTGAAGAGAAAACACCAGGTCCCGGTCACGGTTTGTGGTAGCGGGGACTTGATGCGGTGAAGACAGTAATCTTATCTGCTCTGCCAGCAAGGCTTGGTACGCAGGGTGTTCTGACAACATGGAGGTAGCTGAAGTTGCCACAGCGTCGCATGAGTGCCACGAGACAGATGTGCTCATGGGCAGCGAGTCACATCGGTCGGGCTAACGTTGCTCGAGACTCCAGGAAATACACGTAGGGGTAATGTATTATTTCATGGGACATCGCCTCAAGACGGTGGAGTTTTATGAACTACAAAGCTAACACAGAGAGCTGTCCCAGAGTCCTGCAGAGCCAATACCTGCCTTAGCTGTGGTGGACCACCATGACCTGACATGGGTTATGCTACAGTTTTTACTACATATGAGAACCACACAGCTCAGTCCCAAAGATGACGCTGGATTACAAAAGACACAGACTATTAAGCTAGAAAAAGTTGCCATCAACTCGTGTACTTCATTAGTAAATGTCACTTACTGCTACACTAACCTATCGTAGTATGTACTTAGCACAGAAAGTAAGGAAATGTGTGTTTGGTAGAGGATTTCTGTGTTGTAACAATGCTTCTTGGTAATAAATCTTATACCGTTGGAAAGCCTGTTTATCCCCCTTTTAAATGGCGCCACATGTGTAAGCAACATGCATTTGTGGGGTGAGCAGCAGAGCTGAGTATGTGGGTTGCACCCATGAGAAATTTGCCAAATCTTCTCTGCCAATGCCCAACAGCTTATCTTGCTGCTGCTATTGACTCTTGTGTTGAGCTTCTGGTCCCCCAGGTGCTGACCATCAGCTGCCTGGTAGAAGATTTACTGCCAAGAAGCATCGTTACACCAAAGACATCATCTACCAAACACACGTTTCCTTACTTTTTGTGCTGAGTTTATATTGGCGGCCTGTCCAGGGTGTCTCACCACCTGCCACCCAGTGACTGCTGGGATGGACTCCAGCATCCCTGCGACCCTGAGAGCAGGATAAGCGGTTTGGATAATGGATGGATGGGTTGTATGAACTGGACCTACCAGAGAATACAGCGATCACTGGACTAGGTGGCGTTGCTGTGTCTGATGATAGGACGTCGCTCCACTTGATATGATCTCCTACATTTAGCCTTCGGCAGCTGGCCCCCCATGTGGGCCTGCTGTACTGCTGGAGCGTTGTGGGGCCACTGCTTGGTGTGGATGTACCGAGTCCACAGCTTGCTTGCGGGTTCTGGGGAGCATCACTGCACAGTGGTTTACCCTCATCTCCTCTGCAGAGTAAACGCTGCACTGAAGTCCTGCCTCGTTTCTCGGTTAAAATATGGCTCTTCTTTCTCTGATATGGACCCAGAGCAGAGTAGCGTAGAAGTGTCGAGAGTGCTGACGTGATGAAAGCGTGGTACGCAGGGTTGATGCCACTGCTGTCAAGCCTTCAGAGAGCTCGTTCAGACCAGCCTGTTTTATTATGCACATCGTTCTTCCTGTATCTTTCTGATCTCACCTCTCTCTCTCTCTCTATCTGTCACTGTCCAGCCATTCTAATCTGTCCTCTCCATCACGCTCCTGTTTCTATTCCTGTCCTTCCCTCCTGTGATTCTTATCTAAAAAAAAAATCTCTTCCCTTTGACACCCCCCCTCTCTCTCCCCTACTCCCACCCTGTGCGATGGAGGTCAGCGGGGCCCATGGTTTATGTTTGACATATCTGTCTGTGTCATTCTTGTGATTTGCAGCTAGTAGTCTGGGTCCAGTTGCATAGTCACAAAAATGATCATGGACTGGTGTGGCTGCAGCAGGAAGTCCATCGCTGAAACCCTCTTTTTGTCTCCCTGCTCTGCCTTTCTCTCTCTCTCTCTCTCTGTCCCTCTGTCCCTCTCTTCTGACCTCTCTCTCTCTCTCTCTCTCTCTGCCCCTCTCTCCTGACCTCTCTACCCCCATCTTTATGTAACACACATGCTGCTAGTCTGGGTTATGAAGCTGTCCACCATATGCTAGCCTCATGTGCTAGCCTCATGTGCTAGCATCATATGCGAGCCTCATGTGCTAGCATCGTGTGCAAGCCTCATGTGCTAGCATCGTGTGCTAGCATCGTGTGCTAGCATCATGTGCTAGCATCATGTGCGAGCCTCATGTGCTAGCATCATATGCAAGCCTCATGTGCTAGTATCTTATGCAAGCCTCATGTGCTAGCATCGTGTGCTAGCATCATGTGCTAGCCTCGTGTGCTAGCATCATATGCAAGCCTCATGTGCTAGCATCATATGCAAGCCTCATGTGCTAGCATCATATGCGAGCATCGTGTGCTAGCATCGTGTGCTAGCCTCATGTGCTAGCATCAGCCAGGGAAGCAGATTTTGCACCGTCATATGAATAGAGGAAAAATGTGCATGTGTGCAAGCACGAACGCACAGTTCACCCACCAATCCCATGCCACTATTACACCACACTTACGTCGCTTACCTACACATACACACACACACACACACACACACACACACACACACACACACACACACACACACACACGCTCTTTCCATGTCTTTCACTTTCCCCAAAATGTGGACCTACAAAGGGAAGTGTGTGAGTACAGGTTAGACTGATTAGATCGGGTGATGATGTTCCAGGGCATCTCCATGGCAATGTTAGTGATTGATTTGTGTGTGTGTGTGTGTGTGGGGGGGGTTAATGTTAAGTCAGGGTTAGAGTACAGTGGCGGTCATTTAGATGTTGTTCCTATTCAGACGAGCCTAAATTTCTAACGCACCGACATAACACACACACACACACACCTCATTTCCTCCTGCTACTACAATCTGCCAGTCACTTCTATAGTCCTGAAGTTAATGTACCAGTGTAGTTCATCTACCAGTGTAGTTCATGTACCAGTGTAGTTAATCTACCAGTGTAGTTCATCTACCAGTGTAGTTCGTGTACCAGTGTAGTTCATGTACCAGTGTAGTTCATCTACCAGTGTAGTTCATCTACCAGTGTAGTTCGTGTACCAGTGTAGTTCATGTACCGGTGTAGTTAATGTACCGGTGTAGTTCATGTACCAGTGTAGTTCATGTACCAGTGTAGTTCATCTACCAGTGTAGTTCATGTACCAGTGTAGTTCATGTACCGGTGTAGTTAATGTACCGGTGTAGTTCATGTACCAGTGTAGTTCATGTACCAGTGTAGTTCATGTACCAGTGTAGTTCATGTACCGGTGTAGTTCATGTACCAGTGTAGTTCATGTACCAGTGTAGTTCATGTACCGGTGTAGTTCATGTACCAGTGTAGTTCATGTACCAGTGTAGTTCATGTACCAGTGTAGTTCATGTACCAGTGTAGTTAATCTACCAGTGTAGTTCATGTACCAGTGTAGTTCATGTACCGGTGTAGTTCATGTACCGGTGTAGTTCATGTACCGGTGTAATGAAAAGGTTGTACATTTCAGAACTACCCAGGTTTGCATCTCAGCTCTCAGATCCTGACGGTTCAGTTGGTTGATCTGGAAAACTGGGCTGCTCTTGATCAAGGACTGTGGGTGAAATGGAGAAGTCAGGTTTTAGTGTTTGAATCTCGGGGGCGTCCGGGTGGCGTGGCGGTCTATTCCGCCGCCTACCAACACGGGGATCGCCGGTTCGAATCCCCGTGTTACCTCCGGCTTGGTCGGGCGTCCCTACAGACACAACTGGCCGTGTCTGCGGGTGGGAGGCCGGATGTGGGTATGTGTCGTGGTTGCTGTACTAGCGCCTCCTCTGGTCGTTCGGGGGGCGACCGGGACCGGGGGGTAATAACGTGATCCTCCCACGTGCTACGTCCCCCTGGTGAAACTCCTCACTGTCAGGTGAAAAGAAGCGGCTGGTGACTCCACATGTATGGGAGGAGGCGTGTGGTAGTCTGCAGCCCTCCCCGGATCGGCAGAGGGGGTGGAGCAGAGACCGGGACGGCTCGGGAGAGTGGGGTAACTGGCCGGGTACAATTGGGTAGAAAAAGCGGGAGAGAGAAGAGAATCTCAGTATTTCTATCGTTTGCTCTAATTTTGTGGTAAATATTTTTGTAAGAAGTGCGTGGCCTTTAAAGCGTCTCTCATTTTCAACAGTAACGAGTCCGTTTCTGAAATGTTGTCCTCTATCCTTCTCTTTGCTGTGTGCTCTATCCCCCCCTCCCCTCCCCCCCCTCCCCCCCTCCCCCTGTCTCCCTCTGCAGGAAGGTTAACAAATGCTACAGAGGCCGATCCTGCCCCATCATTGTGCACTGCAGGTGAATCTTTAAACGCAGTACCACCTACGTCCACGTGGGGGCAGAAAGACACGTACAGGCTCAGTCTCTTGTCAAAGTACACACAATTTAGCACCACCAGTTGCTGGACTAAAATCACATCCAAAGAAAGACAAATGGAATGATTGACAGCGGTCCCTCCCCCTGCTCACAGGAGACACGAAGGGTTATTTGCGAGTCAGGACTCAGCAGAATTGTGCAAAAACAGCATAACACAAAGGTCAGATCAGGTTACCTGTCTTTAGAGAAAGCGGGGGGGGGTAGGGTTTTAATATGTTTCAAGGGTCTCCTCACTTTGTGTAGTCTCAGTGAGGGTGAGAAAATGTGACTGCCACAACTGGAGCGCTATTGCCTTAACTCGACGGCTAGCGGAAGAAGCACAGCGCAACTCGGTGTATGTTGTGCAACATGGCCGCCAGTGCAGCAAAGGCTGTTAAGGGCCAGAAATACCCAGAACCGTGTCCACAGTACAGCTGAGTGGCCATCAGATATGAAAAGGGACTTGCCAGCTTCTGCTGCGGGTAGGTGTCGCCTGAGACGGTGATTCACATCTCTGACACAGCTGCAGTCGTCACTGAGGAAGACCACACATGGATACACACAAGTGTTTGTTTCATGTCCACTGGACATTAGACGCAATACAAATGAGGGGGCAGGTCAATAGAGGGCGGTGGTCTGCCCCTGGGGGGCTTGTGTCGTTGATGAAAGTGTGAGTTGTGTGTCTGTCAGCATTTCTCTACCTGATTTAACTCGTTGTATTGTGTGTCGTTTGTGTAGTGACGGCACGGGTCGAACTGGGACCTACATCCTGATAGACATGGTTCTTAACCGCATGGCTAAAGGTGAGGCCTGAGTGTGTGCACGTGTTTAACACATTTAAATCCCGTTTGTTTCATGCAGGCGGCACGGCGGCGCGGTGGTTAGCGCGGTCGCCTCACATCGAGAAGGTCCTGGGTTCGAGCCCCGGGGTAGTCCAGCCTTAGGAGTCGTCCTCTGTGTGGAGTTTGCATGTTCTCCCCGTGTCTGCGTGGGTTTCCTCCCACAGTCCAAAGACACGTAGGTCAGGTGACTCAGCTGTACTAAATTGTGCCTATGTGTGTGTGTGTGTCGACCCTGTGATGGACGAGCGGTCTGACCAGGGTGTCGCCCCGCCTGCCGCCCAATGACTGATGGGATGGACTCCAGCATCCCCTGAGAGCAGGATAAGCGGTTTGGATAATGGATTGATGCATTATTTTATGCAACAGAGAGCTACTGTATGTCACCAAGTGAGTCACTGAGACCAGAAGACATCCATCCATCCATCCATCCACCCATCCAGCCATCCACCCATCCATCCACCCATCCACCCATCCATCCATTATCCAAACTGCTTATCCTGCTCTCAGGGTCGTGGGGATGCTGGAGTCTATCCCATCAGTCATTGGGCGGCAGGCGGGGAGACACCCTGGGCAGACCGCTCGTCCATCACAGGGCCCACACACACACACACACACACACACACACGCACCTAGGGACAATCTAATACAGCTGATCCACCTGACCTACGTGTCTTTGGACTGTGGGAGGAAACCCACACAGACACGGGGAGAACATGCAAACTCCACACAGACGACAATCCCCAAGGTTGGACTACCCCGGGGCTCGAACCCAAGACCTTCTTGCTGTGAGGCGACCGCACTAACCACTGCACCACCGTGCCGCCCCTCCGTCCATATTCCCTTCTTTATAAACAGTAAAGATGACGTAAACCTGATAACAGCAGACGTGTGTAGACATTAGTAGATTAAAACAAGGACACACAAACACATTTTGTGATGGCAGGAGAGCTGGGGTGTGTGTGTGTGTGTGTGTGTGTGTGTGTGTGTGTGTGTGTGTGTGTGTGTGTGTGTGTGTGTGCAACCGCAATAACGTGTTTGTCAAGTTGTGTTTTAAGAACATGTGCAGCTTCCCACTTGAAAGACGTCGATGCATCCGCCCGAAGGATTTCCCTCTTATGTTGACGTGGTCAGCAGTTTGATTTCAGTCAGTCATTAGTTCAGTCAGTCGTTAGTTCAGTCAGTCGTTAGTTCAGTCAGTCGTTAGTTCAGTCACTCATTAGTTCAGTCAGTCGTTAGTTCAGTCAGTCGTTAGTTCAGTCAGTCGTTAGTTCAGTCAGTCGTTAGTTCAGTCACTCATTAGTTCAGTCAGTCGTTAGTTCAGCCAGTCATTAGTTCAGTCAGTCATTAGTTCAGCCAGTCATTAGTTCAGTCAGTCATTAGTTCAGTCAGTCATTAGTTCAGTCAGTCATTAGTTCAGCCAGTCATTAGTTCAGTCAGTCATTAGTTCAGTCAGTCGTTAGTTCAGTCAGTCATTAGTTCAGTCAGTCATTAGTTCAGTCAGTCGTTAGTTCAGTCAGTCGTTAGTTCAGTCAGTCATTAGTTCAGCCAGTCATTAGTTCAGTCAGTCATTAGTTCAGCCAGTCATTAGTTCAGTCAGTCATTAGTTCAGTCAGTCATTAGTTCAGCCAGTCATTAGTTCAGTCAGTCATTAGTTCAGTCAGTCATTAGTTCAGTCAGTCATTAGTTCAGCCAGTCATTAGTTCAGTCAGTCATTAGTTCAGTCAGTCGTTAGTTCAGTCAGTCATTAGTTCAGTCAGTCATTAGTTCAGTCAGCTATTAGTTCAGTCAGTCATTAGTTCAGTCAGTCGTTAGTTCAGTCAGTCATTAGTTCAGTCAGTCATTAGTTCAGTCAGTCGTTAGTTCAGTCAGTCATTAGTTCAGTCAGTCATTAGTTCAGTCAGTCGTTAGTTCAGTCAGTCATTAGTTCAGTCAGTCATTAGTTCAGTCAGTCGTTAGTTCAGCCAGTCATTAGTTCAGTCAGTCATTAGTTCAGCCAGTCATTAGTTCAGTCAGTCATTAGTTCAGTCAGTCATTAGTTCAGCCAGTCATTAGTTCAGTCAGTCATTAGTTCAGCCAGTCATTAGTTCAGCCAGTCATTAGTTCAGCCAGTCATTAGTTCAGTCAGTCATTAGTTCAGCCAGTCATTAGTTCAGTCAGTCATTAGTTCAGTCAGTCGTTAGTTCAGTCAGTCAGTCATTAGTTCAGTCAGTCATTAGTTCAGCCAGTCATTAGTTCAGTCAGTCATTAGTTCAGTCAGTCATTAGTTCAGTCAGTCATTAGTTCAGTCAGTCATTAGGTGAAAAACCATTGAAGGGAAAATACAGGAAAGAAAAATGTGTGCACATGCTGTTGCAAATAAATGTAAATACACAACAGGAAGTATATGCATTTGCAATTATTGCAAGAAAAAACTTTCAGCTTCAGCTTTGTTTCCCTTAACTCATACATTCACATCAAATGCAAATCAAGCTCACACCCTCTGCTGTCATAACGTCAGGTATTTATGTAAAATGCAATAACACAATCAGATTTATTTAAAGTAATGATAAATTATACGGTCCTTTTAAACGACCCAAGTCTTTTTAAGCCACCATAAACCCTCAACATGCAACCATGCAACCAGTGTTTGTGGATGTTCTCCTTCATCCAGGTCGTCATGGTTACCCAAAGGA
Organism: Lampris megalopsis; assembly: GCA_022114975.2. Classification (NCBI taxonomy): domain Eukaryota; kingdom Metazoa; phylum Chordata; class Actinopteri; order Lampriformes; family Lampridae; genus Lampris; species Lampris megalopsis. The sequence continues at coordinate 310,174 of JAJHIY020000983.1, read as the reverse complement.
GTTGAATCAAGTGCAAGTGGACTTGGTATATATCCGTGAAGACGTTTCGCCTCTCATCCAAGAGGCTTCAGCAGTTCGTGCCTTTCTGACTAGACCAAGCTAGTCTGACTGGATGCTGATGAAACTCAGATATTTATCCTCTTTGGAGTCGTAGCTCTGACAACGACTCCAAAGAGGATAAATATCTGACGACCCAAACCAACGATCGGTTTCATATGCAAACTGCGGTGACCATTAACTAGAGCTACAATGGTCACGTGTACTATTCACGTCGGACTGGAGAATGGTTGCAATCACAGCCGTTACATCGTGGAAACTAAACAGACGCTGGCCAAGAGGATGGCACAACACAGGAGAGCTACCACGTCAGACCAGGACTCCACAGTCTCCACAGTCTACGGGCCAGTGGCCACTCTTTCAAAGATGAGGATGTGCACATCCTTGATAGGGAGGAACGCTGGTTTGAACGGGGAGTCAATGTGAAGAGGGAACGACCATCCCTAATCGAGGGGGGCTCGAAGAGTACATCTGTCATCGTCCAAGGGCCGTGACACACCAGGCCGACGGTCGGCCGATGTCGGGCCGTCGGTGAGAGTCTGTGACCCTAGTCTTTGTGGTGTGTCCCGCACCGTTGGCACTAGTCGGACACCTGTCAGCAGCTTTTCGACCAATTCAGCATGTTGAATGGGCGGTGACAAAGATCACTCTGATTGGCTGGTCAGCTTAGCGAATCAGTGCAGAATGTACATGCTAGCTGGCCGTCGGCTGTAGTCTTTGCGGTGTGTTCAGGTGCTCCTTTTTGGCCCAGACGGCAGGCGGCGTGAGGTGACGCAGCAGTCGGCCTCCATTGCTGCTAGTTGGTTTGGTGTGTCTGGGCCCTGTGATTGCAACTATTCCCCAGTCCTCTGTGGACAGCACACATGGCCATGGTAACTCCAGTTAATGGTCACGCCCATATTTGCATATGAACCTGGTCGTCGGTTTGGCTCGTTATACCATTGTATTGTTTATAAGGGTGGGGACACCTGCAGTCACTGTATTGTTTATAAGGGTGGGGGTACCTGCAGTCACTGTATTGTTTATAAGGGTGTGGATACCTGCAGTCACTGTATTGTTTATAAGGGTGGGGACACCTGCAGTCTCTGTATTGTTTATAAGGGTGGGGACACCTGCAGTTACTGTATTGTTTATAAGGGTGGGGGTACCTGCAGTCACTGTATTGTTTATAAGGGTGGGGACACCTGCAGTCACTGTATTGTTTATAAGGGTGGGGATACCTGCAGTCACTGTATTGTTTATAAGGGTGGGGACACCTGCAGTCACTGTATTGTTTATAAGGGTGGGGACACCTGCAGTCACTGTATTGTTTATAAGGGTGGGGACACCTGCAGTCACTGTATTGTTTATAAGGGTGGGGACACCTGCAGTCACTGTATTGTTTATAAGGGTGGGGACACCTGCAGTCACTGTATTGTTTATAAGGGTGGGGGTACCTGCAGTCAGTTGAGACTGAAGAGGTCACTTAGATGATGATGATGAATGGTTTCTCTCAGTAAACGCTGTGTCCAGATGAACTGATTCAGCTTTCTGCGAGCTGTCAGATTATTTCTAAGATCAGCAGTTTACCGGCTGCCTCTCCGGACTTCGTCGCTGTATCAGTCCTGCACAGCCTGACCGCAGATCACAATACTGTTACGTAATGTGGCAGCATCTTCTCCTAGAGCGGTGTTCACTTCTGCACTGCTGCCCCCTGTGGTAGTGATGCGCGAGTCATGAAGGAATCATTCAAAACGAACGACTCGGTAGTGACAACTCCTCGCCTCCATTAACCCGTTCCAGACTCGCCCCTCCTGCTAGCTGGTGCGAACTGCAGGACGAGGCGAGACAACGTGTCACGATCGCGCGACTCTTCTATGATCTCAAGGCTCGGCGTTTTCGGTTTTTATTTTTCAAAGCCACCCAGCATGCCGAATTTCGCCACCAGAGGACGCTGTTACGCAACCTCACACGAGCAGGAACAACTTTTGGCTCCCTGGACACATAAAATCTGGGTGAAAATCAGTTTAAACCGATCCGCTCCTTTTAAAAACTCTGGGTATTTTTCGGTGAAAACCGGAAACGCTGAGCCTTGTATGAACTGTAGTTGTGGCAATGTTTCAAGTTAATTACTGACCCGGGACGTCCCGGGTCTAGAAGAGCCGCACGATTCCATTATTTCATCTGATTCAAGTGACTAGAGGGCTAAACCGGAAGTTAGCCGGCTCGGCTGGCGGGGATTCGCCAGGCTCTGGGTGACTGATTCGATGACTCGAGTGACTCGAAAACCTGATTCTCTTGAGTGACTCATACCAACTCGAGTCAGTAAAGAGTCGAACCCCGCATCACTACCCTGTGATGCTGTGTGGCGCTTTTAAACGCTCCTTCCGGTTTGCTTTCTGCACATTCCGTTTGTTACTTCATTTGTGTATCTGTTTTCTATGTTATTCATTTGCGGTTTGACTCGTCAGTGCTCAACGCATCCAGACTTGTGACGTAATACAGGGCTGTGTTGCTTGTTCACTGCTGCAGGTGTGAAGGAGATCGACATCGCTGCCACCCTGGAGCATGTTCGTGACCAGAGGCCCGGGATGGTTCGCACCAAGGTGAGTCGCAAGTGTGCGATGGCACGCCTGCCAGTGCACGGTTGTTGGTTCCTAATGAGGAATGAGCTCGACCCTGCACAGCCAACGTGCCCATCAGCAAGGCACTCGGTTCCCCTGCTTCACACCACAAAGACCTTCGAATCCGTGTTGATCAAGCTGGTTTCACGATAGTTCCTGTCAAATTGTGTTATTACTCTAGTACGTGTGCAGCTGCTTTCATTGCATGCAGCTTTTGTAGGATGGTGTCATTTGTGTGAAGGCCTTTGTAGAGTAAATGATGAAGAGTCTGTACTACAGGTACAGAAAAGAAGGGAGGGAGGGGTTGGTGCAGTTCAGACATCTGATGTGATCTAACAAAAACATTCCTGCTTCTTTTTACCGTCATTCTAAATAGGACAGTGTCTTTAAACACAGGATGAATCTGTTTAAAGACAGTCTCGTGAAACCAGCCGGGTCAGTCTGCTACCACGCTGGGACAACACGATGACAGATATCTCAGTTTAGTGCGGTGACACACTGCAGTCGACTATGATTGTTCATCTTCATGGTTGTTTTAATGTTAGGCAGGGGGCGCTGTGCTCGGCACAACCCTCTCTGGCTGAATACGCAGTAAGTGGGAAAACATCAATGCTGTGATGATCTTCTGCACTGGGAATAAGTCCAGTCCATCTTTGTCCACTTTGAATGATTTATGACGGCTGATAAAAACCTAAACAGAAGATATGCTGTGAAGCAACCAAGGGGAACGTACAGAATCAGACGTGCGGATGCATAAAGGCCTTTATGTTGCTGTTTTCCAGGAAAAGTGAGTGTGGATGTAAATCGAGTTTTAACAGGCTTTAAAACCCAAATGACCATGACAATGGTCATTTTCAGATGAGCATGGGTGTGGGAAGATGGCGGTGCAAACTCACGTTTGCAGAGGCCTCACCCAGCACCGTCCATGCAGTGTCTTTGTCCACGTCTGCGTCTTAAGTTTGTCTTCGTTTGATGGCTGGGAGAGCTGGCGCTGGATGGGCTGAGGGAGGCTGGTCTGCTGCGTCCTGTGGGCCCAGGGACCACGGCCCTGACCGGAGCCGCGCCCCAAGAGGAACCACCGAGGGCGGTCTGACAGGACGCGGAAGCGGGGCAGGCTAAGCTAACTGCTAGCCCATGCAGACCGGCAGTTCCGATAACACCGAGGGTGGTGAGGTGGCGGCCTCGCCTGCTGTGGGCGAAACGATGTTTCGTTTCATTTCACATGTAGAAGTGCATGGAATGAAACGACAAATTAAGTGTTTCTGATTCGGAAATGAGCACAAAACCCAAAGTACTTTCTTACCCAATAGAAAACCCTGTGGAGTGTCCTTGAGAAGATGAAACACGGTGCATCAAGCTGCATTTTGTCTAATAAGGGCTGTACCTGCCACATCTTGTCACTCAACTGACCTGTCTCTATTTTCATTTGTACCTCATATCTCGCCATAACCCGCTACCGTCACAAACATGCAGTGTTAAAACAGCCAAGTTCTCCTTTTGTGGAATTGCAGGATCAGTTTGAGTTTGCGCTGACAGCCGTCGCAGAGGAGGTCAACGCCATCCTGAAAGCCCTGCCTCAGTAAAAACGCCACCACAACCCGACGGACCTGTCGTCGCCTTGCTGTCTTGTCAAAGCACCGGCTGACTGGCTGTCTGACCCCCCGCGCCTTGGGAACTGTATGTTATAAAAGCATCTGACGTGTCTTACCTTGCATTTTGTCCTCTCTACCCAGGACGACTTATCATGACGATAAATGACATCGTGCTTCTCTTTCCTCACTGGGCGATGCCTTGGTTTAGCGATGGGTGATGTCATGAAATATACTGTATGACTGCTAATACCTGAGGCTGGATTTCAACAAACACAAGAGATTTGATTTGAAACTCTGGCACAGTGGTCTTGTCGCAGACAAACTCAAACATCCCCCACAGTTTCTTGCTGCTCGATAATCCAGGTAGGAAGATCACAGAAGGTTGAACCAGTTCATCTGGACACAGCGCTGATTGACAGATAGGTTTCATCGCTCAACTGAGTGACCTCTTCAGTCTCAACTGACTGTAGGTACCCCCCCCCATTATAAACAATACAATGAAACCATCGATCAGTTTCATATGCAAATATGGGCGTGACCATTAGCTAGAGTTTCGATGGCCATGTGTACCATTCACAGAGGATTGGGGAATGTTGCCATCACAGCATTGTAAGATGGCGACAGATGAAACCGGTCGTTGGTTTCGGTCGTTATACATCTGCCGCCATCTTACAATGCTGTGATGGCAACATTCCCCAGTCCTCTGTGAATAGTACACATGGGCTTTAGTTAATGGTCACACCCATATTTGCATATGAAACTGGTTGACGGTTTCGGTCGTTAAGCAGCTGTAGTGTACTGTGTTGTTTATAGGGGTTGGGGATACCTGCAGTCAGTTTAGGGCCCTGACACACCAGGCCGTCACACCGGGCCGTTGGTGAGCATCTGTGACCCTAGTCTTTGTGGTGTGTCCTCACACCGTCGGCACTAGTCGGACCCCTGTCTGCAGCTTTTCAGCCGATTCAGCATGTTGAATGGGCGGAGCCTGTCGGTGAGAGAGATAACTCTGATTGGCTGTTCAGCTTAGCGAATCAGTGCAGAACGTACATGCTAGCTGGCCGTCGGCTGTAGTCTTTGTGGTGTGTTCAGGTGCTACTTTTTGGCCCAAACGGGAGGCGACACAACAGTCGGCCTTCATCGCCGCTAGTCGGTTTGGTGTCTGGGTCCTCAGACTGAAGAGGTCACTTGGTTGAGTGATGAAACGTTTCTGGCAATAAAAGTTGTGTCCAGATGAACTGATTAAACTTTGTTTGTTCCCCCAAAGTTGGTTGCATCCTCTCTTAGATGTAAAATTGGGGATTACTCGGTTTCCTCTCCTGTCAAGTCCTGCGTTAATCACCCTACCAGCTAAACAGCACAAGTGTTCAGTCTTATTTTCATGAAGGACAAAGTGAGTATATCCATCCTGAGAGTATAATCTTCTATGCTAGCTGTCAACTCAGTCTTTCAACTACTTATATTCTGAATATGGATGGATGGATGAAATGAGAGCTAGTTTGATATAACCTCAAACAGATGTTAAGAGGGAAGTTATTACAAAATTAAAAACTTATTTTTTTAACTGCTGTGAAATTACTGAGATTTAAATATACATTTGTTATATCAGCTGGTACAGGGGACATTACAGTAATGTAATGAGTTATCTCCATCCAACAGTGGTCGCTAGATTAGATTAGACAAGATTAGATTAGACAAGATTAGATTAGATTAGACTAGACTAGACTAGACTCAAACAGACGAATGACACACCATCTCTCTTGTTGAAATGCAGCCTTACGTCCAACCAGCTTCCCTTTTATTTTAAATGCAGCGTGGCTGAGCGAGAACATGCTGCGCTTGTTGAAACCATGACATTGGCATGTTGCAAGTGAGGGTGGACATGACAGCTAGGGCTGGGTACTGTGGAAAACTGAGGCTTTCAGTTTAAGTCTGTATTTCAAGTTATTAGAGGGCGTTGAAACGCTTCAGAATTTTGTAATTCACCATATGAATTAAACGCCCAAACCTGCTTGTAGAACTCTGGATGAAGGAACTCAGCTGAGCTCGGCCTTACACCTCCTACAGACTGTGTGGTCGCACTGTGAGACAGGTTCAAAACGGTGGTCCTATGTCACACTGTAAGACAGGTTCAAAGTGATGGTCCTACTTCGAACTGTGAGACAGGTTCAAAACGGTGGTCCTATGTCACACTGTGAGACAGGTTCAAAACGGTGGTCCTATGTCACACTGTGAGACAGGTTCAAAACGGTGGTCCTATGTCACACTGTGAGACAGGTTCAAAACAGTGGTCCTACATCACACTGTGAGACAGGTTCAAAGTGGTGGTCCTACGTCGCACTGTGAGACAGGTTCAAAACGGTGGTCCTACATCGCACTGTGAGACAGGTTCAAAGTGGTGGTCCTACATCGCACTGTGAGACAGGGTCAAAACGGTGGTCCTACGTCACACTGTGAGACAGGTTCAAAGTGATGGTCCTACTTCGCACTGTGAGACAGGTTCAAAACGGTGGTCCTACGTCGCACTGTGAGACAGGTTCAAAACGGTGGTCCTACGTCGCACTGTGAGACAGGTTCAAAACGGTGGGCCTATGTCACGCTGTGAGACAGGTTCAAAACGGTGGTCCTACGTCGCACTGTGAGACAGGTTCAAAACGGTGGGCCTACGTCGCACTGTGAGACAGGTTCAAAACGGTGGGCCTACGTCACACTGTGAGACAGGTTCAAAACGGTGGTCCTACGTCACACTGTGAGACAGGTTCAAAACGGTGGGCCTACGTCGCACTGTGAGACAGGTTCAAAACGGTGGGCTTATGTCACGCTGTGAGACAGGTTCAAAACGGTGGTCCTACGTCACACTGTGAGACAGGTTCAAAGTGGTGGTCCTACGTCGCACTGTGAGACAGGTTCAAAACGGTGGTCCTATGTCACACTGTGAGACAGGTTCAAAACGGTGGTCCTACGTCACACTGTGAGACAGGTTCAAAGTGGTGGTCCTACGTCGCACTGTGAGACAGGTTCAAAACGGTGGTCCTATGTCGCACTGTGAGACAGGTTCAAAACGGTGGTCCTACGTCGCACTGTGAGACAGGTTCAAAACGGTGGGCCTACGTCGCACTGTGAGACAGGTTCGAAACGGTGGTCCTATGTCGCACTGTGAGACAGGTTCAAAACGGTGGTCCTACGTCACACTGTGAGACAGGTTCAAAACGGTGGTCCTATGTCACACTGTGAGACAGGTTCAAAACGGTGGTCCTACGTCACGCTGTGAGACAGGTTCAAAGTGGTGGTCCTACTTCGCACTGTGAGACAGGTTCAAAACGGTGGTCCTACTTCGCACTGTGAGACAGGTTCAAAACGGTGGTCCTACGTCACACTGTGAGACAGGGTCAGAGACGGCCATTATTACGGTCTTGTGACCGAAGACAACCTGGGAGGAAAGTGTGACTGTCAGAAATGTAGGACGACCATCTCACAACGTGACTGCTGCTGTACGTCTACTAACCAACCAGTAGAGATGCAGCAGGAAATGACGCACCGATCAACGCCACGCACAACCTTTGCTGGCGCTGAACACAAACAAACACACTGTTAGCATCTGTGACCCAAAGGCCGTGGACTCAACACAACGAGCAACAAAACGAGCCGCGGTGACCACTGAAAGGACTCGGTTCCTGCTTGGCGTCATGTTGCTCCACCAGCGGCGTAGCTTGATGACACGCACTGATGCGGCGCGCACGCTGATGACGTTTTTATGGACTTGTGTTGTAGCCTGCGATTCAGTTGTGTTATCACCATACAGTCTACACACATCACACTTGATGTCGTACCCAAGTTTACTAGATCCATATCGCACAGTGTGGCCTGCAGTACTCTTACAGGACTGCTAGACTCTGACAGCCTGTAGGAGGCGCTACTCTCGACGGCATCAGCAAGTTGAAATGGAAGAGTAAGAAATGTGCAGTGACATTTCTATAAGTGTAACGAGCAGCTGGAAGCGATGAAGTCTGTCACACGTCAGTGTCCAGCACGAGGGATCGTTCGATAGGATCAATAGTTGAGGCTGTTACAGGATCAAACCTGTGAACTTTTACTTATGGGACTCTTTCACATTTCCAGCAAGACCCAGTCCTAATGATCATGAGGTGTTACGTCCGGATATGAGGGACGATACCGACCGAGTCATTTAACCGTTACACACCGACGCCACACTCGACCCCACTAACACCTGTAGACAAGACGAGCCCGGTTCAGTTTCTCATCGTGTGCCCGTCTGATACTTGTAAGTTACTGAATTAATGTTGTATACCTCAAGCAAGTCACAAAAAGAAATAAAAAATGATATTCTATTGAAAAAAAAAGCTATTTTGTAACTGTGAGACCTTAAATAAATCTTTTGGTGTTAAAGTGCTGCAATCAGTCGGTGTGACTTCTGTCTTTCTGTCGGTGTCCGTCTTCATGACTTGCTCAAGACGACTCACGATGAAACTCTGCAGTTATTAGGGAGGCTGTTCACTTTGTTTGTTTTTCTCATCTGCATTTAGGAAGTTTTGATCCTCAACATGACAAGCTAAGTTGTGGAGTTGCCTACCAACACGGGGGTCGCCGGTTCGAATCCCCGTGTTACCTCCGGCTTGGTCGGGCGTCCCTGCAGACAGAATTGGCCGTGTCTGCGGGTGGGAAGCCGGATGTGGGTATGTGTCCTGGTCGCTGCACTAGCGCCTCCTCTGGTCGGTCAGGGCATCTGTTCAGGGGGAATAGCGTGATCCTCCCACGTGCTACGTCCCCCTGGTGAAACTCCTCACTGTCAGGTGAAAAGAAGCAGCTGGTGACTCCACATGTATGGGAGGAGGCATGTGGTAGTCTGCAGCCCTCCCCGGATCAGCAGAGGGGGAGGAGCAGAGACCGGGACGGCTCGGAAGAGTGGGGTAGTTGGCCGGATACAACTGGGGAAAATCCACAAAAAAAAAGAAGCAAGACTAGGAATTGTATAAAGATTCCACAATAATAAGAGAAATTGTCCAAGTGAAACTGCATTTACAAGCTTTTCTAATTTGTCCATTTACATTTACAACTTTTACATGTGTCCAAGTGTGTATCAATAAACGTGCTGAAAAGGAAAGTATTCGTTTCGAAATTAGGTTAGCAAAGCTATTATCACAAAGTTAGCCATAGAAGCTAGGCTGTGCTTGAAGACTGTTTTTTTCCCCAATCAAATCAGGTTAAAAAAAAAAACCTGCGGACGCCCAGTCCCGCAGCCATGCAGCCCCGCAGCCCCGCAGCCCTGCAGTAGTTGCTGAAATTGGTTACAAAGGCAAATCAAACGTCATTGCCCATGGCACATTGATGTTCTTGTCTGTGAATGTTCTCCTTCATCCAGGTCATGGTTATCCAAAGGAGTTGAATCAAGTGCAACTGGACTTGGTATATATCCGTGACGACGTTTCGCCTCTCATCCAAGAGGCTTCCTCAGTTCCTGCCTTTCTGACTACTGACTCTGACCAGTCAGAAAGGCACGAACTGAGGAGGCCTCTTGGATGAGAGGCGAAACGTCTTCACGGATATATACCAAGTCCAGTTGCACTTGATTCAACTCCTTTGGATTTATGTTCTTGCACTGACGGGGGGACATATGTCTCGTCCACTCTCCAGCTGGTTCCATCTGGAGGTGTTCACAGCCTCCTCTTGTCTGCTCTCACAAGCTCAACAAGTGATGGTGGACTTTGGCCGGAAAAGGACACTGCTGACATGAACGCAAAATACACAAACATGGCCGATGTACTTCCGGTTTGTCATGGCAGGCTTCCTTCCGGTGCCTGCTGCAATGTTGAAAAGCCAGCTTTCTGTCACCTTGGACCGCAGGTATGGAAGGATCTACCATATGGGCAATCTGGGCACGTACCCAGGGGCCCCTGAGCGCAAAAGAGCCCTTCGCAATGGGAGAATTTTTTTTTTAATACATTTATTTATTTATTTATTTTTATGTCAGGCTCCACAGAAATGTGACACAAAGCTCAACGCATTCTCTTGATGTTCATAATTATCCAGTCAGAATGAAACAACAGTTGCTTCCATGACAATTAACTCTCATGATTGATCATCATATTGGTGAGATGGCTGGACTGCTGAGCGAGCTGGTGAGCAAGTGGCAATACACCGTTCAGGTTGGCTAATGGTCAAGGTGGGTGGGCGTAGAGAGGAGGTGGCTTACGCTGCACGGACTCAAGATCAGTTTTTCTTAAACCAAGACAAGGTTAGAAACAGTTGAGTTAGTTTTGACCTGACCCACTATCAGTTAGGTTGTGTCAGTGTCTCTGGAAGAGGTGACACACATCCTCTTCACAGATACTGAGTGCAGGTGGGGGGGGGTCAGTGGGGAGGTGCTGGAAGGGGGTGTGCGAGTGGGCTTATGAAACCTGTAGTAAAGCAGGTTCAGGTTGTCAGCCGGCTGATGGTTCTCTGGGGTGTGGAGGGATGGTCTCCTGTAGCCGGTGATGTCCTGCAGGCCTCTCCACACAGACACACAATCGTTGGCTGAAAACCTGGTTTTCAGCTTTTCGGTGTCGCCCCTTTTAGTGACTCTGATCTCCCTTGTCAGTGTTTCTGGCTTGATCGTACAGGATCCCGTCTCTTCTCCTGTAGACCTCCTGCGTGGCCTGACAACGCTGCTCGAGTGTTGCCGTGAACCAGGGCTTGCTGTTATTCAAGGTGTGGAGGGCTTTGGTGGGGACACACACGTCCTCACCCAAGCTGACGGAACATGTCGGTGTCAGTAAGTCCAGGTCTGTAGCTGCAGCCTCAGAAACACTCCAGTCAGTGCAGTGAAAGCAGGCCTGCAGCTCCAGTTTTGACTTGCTGGTCCATGTCCTCAGTTTTAACCACAGGCTTTGCAGATTTCAGATGATAGCCTTAGCTTTGTTAGCCCGCTCCTCCCTTTACAAACGACATGAATCTAAATGCGTTGATTCATTTAAACTTCATAAGGGTGAACGGCACGATGAAAATGAAGTAGTCATCATGTCTACACCGATTCAAACACAGCAAGTACTGCATGGAGAGAAAATGGCACAAGAAGGTCTTGAGCAGCTATTTCACATTTATTGATATTGTAACCGGTTATTTTCTTGCCCGGTGCGGGATTCGACACAGGGTATACTGCACCACAAGGCGACGTCACTAACCGCTCGGCTAAAGGCTCAGACCCGTTAGCTAGGGGGCTAACGTGGCTTATTAGTAGTTTACACTATGTTAAGTGGCGGCTTAACTCTCTAAACGCTTTATCAACAAGTTAAGCCTATTTTTCTAAGTAGAACTTTTAATTGTCATTATTTTCCTCTGTGCCTTTAACTCTGGAAATGCCCTGGAGTCCATTTTTATATGGATGAACAATCCCGTTTTAAATATGGTTTATTAGCTATGATTATATAGTTTATTATCCATGATTTCACATCATCGTACTGCGTTTTAAAGGTCTCTAGTGTAAAACACTCTTAAATAAATGGACTGACTGAAGAAGGTCGCAGTGATAACCTCGTCAGTAATTAGGTCTAGATGTGGGTCAGAATGTCGATGACGTAATTAGGTATTAATTATTCCAGCAGGAAGGACGTTGGGCGTAACTACCGGTTGTTGTGCGCCCCGGGGGGGGGGGTGGTACCTTCCACCGCTGGGGGCCAGTTTTACAACTGGACGCGTCCAAAGTCTGAACATCTTTTATCTTTGCGTCTGTACATGCGGTAGAGAGCTGGTCTGTTGTCATGGAGACCGTTCCTGCGGTCGCCGTGTGTGATCTCTTATCTGATTGGCTTAGAGGATTTATTACCTGATAACATCGGCAGGAAAGCGGTTTCGATGGCGATCGACGGCGGCTCCGCCTATCACGTGTGTTGTCATGGAGACCGTTCCTCCGTGTCTGATCTCTTATCTGATTGGCTTAGAGGATTTGTTACTTACAGGAACTTCTCCCATAGGCTGATAACATCGGCAGGAAGGCGGTTTTAATTCAGATTGACGGCGACGTAAGCTCACGTGACTGCGTTGTCCGATTACCCGAGCGTGCGGAGCAGCCATGCCTGCAGTACGGGCCGACCGCCATGCCTGCAGAACGGCACCGGGGTACTTGTGTTGTGTGTGCCCACAAGGTCCGTACTGGATGAAATGGCACAGTAACACACCAACAACACAATCCTGTGCGCACCCCTGTGGCTGTGTGTGTGTCTGAAGTAAAGCGCTGCTGGGGGTCAAAACCCGCCGCCGGGTGTGGTTGTTGCTAGCAGCGAGCTAATGCTAAGCCCAGCTTTACAGCCTGTTCCGACTGGTTTCCTCTCACGGACGCTTATGCGTGACCTCTGACCTGTCCTTATGGTTAATAACTAACACCAGCTCTGTTGTTAGCATCGGTATCTTAAATAGTTTTGCTAAGATTCATTATTCCTATTATTAATTTCCATCCAAGTGTTTTACTGTTCTATATGCGTTGCTGTTGTCTAGACGTTTGCTGCTGCTGCACAAAACTCAACATTTTTACATGGAAACGGGGGATTTACGTGTACTTCTCATAATACACCATTTACTCTTGCTTATTTCTCAGATTTCTCCCCGAAGATGCAGCCTCTTTTCCTTATAAAGCTGACCTGAAAAACACTACGAGTGCAGCCTGCCTCATTTTCTAGTACCATATACCAAGTTAAAATGTAACAAAAATAAGTTCATAAATGTCAAGTGAGAATTATGATTGCACGTGTGAATAGATGTGCAAATAAAGTGTATGAGGCGATGTGATTATTCATTTGTATTGTTCGTCTTTGCCAATTTCCTCCACGGAGAACATTAATTTAACCTGTTTGAAAGGGTGAAACCAGAAACCAAAGCAGACTGGGGTGTGTTAGGGATATTTGCATGATCACGACCCTTCCAGCTAAACTATAAATGTAATGGGCTTCAGAAAATAAAGGCATCTTCGTGCTAAAAGGAATATTCATGCAGTTTGACGTCTAAAGAAAAAAAATCATTTTCCAACCATGCACTAACTGAAAGTGATTGAAATGTCTGATACTGGACCGAACGTTGTAATGCATGTGAAAAACAAGAATGCTGAACTTCAGTGTTACACAGTAATTTGGACATGAATTTTGGATATGCTTGATAAAGGAGACCTTGCTAAATTTTCTCCATCAACGTTTTACCTCGACATGACCGACGGTCCCGATTCGCCTGACTGCACCCTATGCAGTGTGACTATCGTGATGTTTTCAGCCTTCGCATGTTGTCCAGTGAACTGGAAGGAACCAGCTAGTTTAGTCTGACGGCACAAGGTCACCGCCATAAGGCACATTTAATCAACCCGTCTCCAGGCTCATAATCCATGTAGATTTAAAGACACCGCCCCGCCCTAAGTGACATGTTAATGGCATGTTGCCATGCACTGGAGAAACACCATTACACAAAAATGACCTTGGTCATTATGCCACAATCTACTCGGCAAACAAGATCTGGATAGTCCTGCAAGTAAATACACTACATAACTTACACTAAGTGATTGTAATCAGTTGTCAAGAGACCAAATGACACGGAAATCATCCAACTTAACGGCCTTTATTAAAACGTTGGCAACAGGGTGGCAATAACTCAATGGAATGTTAACTTAACGGAATGAACTCCAATTTTGTTTATCCACTCACTCTTACATTTAGTACTCTTCTCCTTCATCCTCCTCTCCCACGCTGTCAGTGCCCACCTCTTCGTAATCCTTCTCCAGGGCAGCCATGTCTTCTCTGGCCTCTGAGAACTCGCCTTCCTCCATACCCTCTCCAACGTACCAGTGGACAAATGCCCTCTTGGCATACATCAGGTCAAACTTGTGGTCCAGACGGGCCCAGGCCTCGGCGATGGCAGTGGTGTTGCTCAGCATGCACACAGCCCGCTGCACCTTGGCCAGGTCTCCCCCAGGGACCACAGTGGGAGGCTGATAGTTGATGCCCACCTTGAAGCCTGTGGGACACCAGTCCACAAACTGGATGGTGCGCTTGGTTTTTATGGTGGCGATGGCAGAGTTGACATCCTTGGGGACCACATCACCACGGTACAGCAGACAGCAAGCCATGTATTTGCCATGACGAGGGTCACATTTGACCATCTGATTGGCAGGCTCAAAGCAGGCATTTGTGATGTCTGCAACAGATAGCTGCTCATGATAGGCCTTCTCAGCCGAGATGACTGGCGCATAGGTGGCCAGAGGAAAGTGAATACGTGGGTAGGGTACCAGGTTGGTCTGGAACTCTGTCAGGTCCACATTCAGGGCTCCATCAAAGCGTAGTGAGGCAGTGATGGATGACACAATCTGGCCAATCAACCTGTTGAGGTTGGTGTAAGTAGGACGCTCAATGTCCAGGTTCCTGCGACAGATGTCATAAATGGCCTCATTGTCCACCATGAAGGCACAGTCGGAGTGCTCCAGGGTGGTGTGGGTGGTCAGGATGGAGTTGTAGGGCTCCACCACAGCTGTGGACACCTGGGGAGCTGGATAGACAGCAAACTCCAGCTTGGACTTCTTCCCGTAATCAACAGAGAGGCGCTCCATCAGCAAAGATGTGAAGCCAGAGCCGGTTCCTCCACCAAAGGAATGGAAGATGAGGAAACCTTGGAGCCCAGTGCACTGGTCAGCCTGAGTGAAGAATTATAATTCGCACCAATTTAGGGCACAGTCCCAACCACATTTACTTTCCATACTCATTGAATTCCAGAAGCTTAAAAGTGTGAAATTGGATGTCTCAGGGCTTAATTATACACTATTCCATTTTTACTAGACTTTATTTTGCTCCAAATTATAAATTATTCCATTTTTACTAGACTTTATTTAGCTCCAAAATTAAGACCTGAAAATGAGCCTTTCTAAATGTGCATTGGAACGTGAGATCTACAGGAAAATGTCAAGCCATTTAGTCTTACCAGTTTACGAGTTCTGTCCAGGACCAGATCAATGATCTCCTTGCCGATGGTGTAGTGACCACGGGCATAGTTATTGGCTGCATCTTCTTTGCCAGTGATCAGCTGTTCGGGGTGAAACAGCTGGCGGTATGTGCCACTACGTACCTCATCTGCAACAATGTAAGAGAAAAGTTAAAGAGACGGCTCAACATTCCCTCACCTAAAGCTGCTCGTCTGTTAATGGTATGTGTTCTGTGTGGTTGTACCATCAACAGAAGATCAGGGAATTCCCTAAAAAGGCAAGGCATTTGATGCCAGAGCCAACTGCAACCACCTGTATCCCTAATCAGGTCAAGGGGGCCTCAAGACACTGGGCTATCCTACTGACCCAGTTTCTCACAATAAATAAGTTCATTCTAAGGAACTTGTTTGACAAAAAAAAAAACACTTCAGAGGCAGAAATATACAATTATATTTTACCACATAAGACATCTGCTACATTTTTAATATGTAATGCTCCTGTAGAAAGCATTAAGCTATGTTGATTTGGACCACGTTAAATCACAACACGAATTAGTTGTGCACCGGGTTGCATCACTCATTTTAACACCCTACAAACTGGGATCATGTTTGATGGCTGGGCAAAGTCCCACAACTCAATTACAGATCAACCTATTGACTCTGAACAGGTTGATGACAAGAGGACCTCTCTCAGAATTTCAGCTCCAACACATGTGTGGGACACATGTGGCAGAGTATGGTACCGGTGCCATGCTCAAACTTCCGAGAAATATACATTACCTATAACCGTTGGTTCCAAGTCCACAAAGACAGCTCTGGGAACGTGTTTTCCAGCTCCGGTCTCACTGAAGAAGGTGTTGAAAGAGTCATCTCCCCCACCAATTGTCTTGTCACTAGGCATCTGACCGTCTGGCTGGATGCCGTGCTCCAGACAGTACAGCTCCCAGCAGGCATTGCCCATCTGGGTTCCGGCCTGGCCGACGTGCATGGAAATACACTCACGCTGTAGATTTAAGAAACAGGATTTCACAATTACTTTTTTCAGTTGTAGATGTTCAATAGCCTGTAAAGCTCACTATTAACCATGTGTTGCACTGCATATCCTGTTCTGCCTTGACATACTATTCTTACTACTACATCAGGCTTCATCCAGTTTGCAGTCAGAAACCCATTTAGTGCATCTGGCAGTTACAACTGACTGCTGCGACAGCAGATGGTTAAAAAGCCTAGCTTGTGTTTCTTGCAGAGTCACTGTTACTCAGGTTAGCACTCACTGGCCCAGATCAGGCACGAACCTATTCGTCTTACTGCAATTTTCTGCAGCATCTCCGTGCCCTGGTAATTTTTTTTACAACTAGGGTTGGGCAGAGAACTGGTTCCAAGTTAAGACCGATTCCAAATGGAAAATTTTAAATTTTGATTCTGCTTATTAGTTCCGAAACAAATTTCACTTGCACTAGTTTCAGTTTCAGTACCAGGCTGTCTAGACCGCGGCGCCTATACAATTTGAATGCATGCATCTCTTCCTGCCTCATAAAATACACATTGGTGCTCTTTCTGGACTGGATGATGCTGCGCAATGTTGTTTTTTCTGGGAAGATCAAAAAGAGCTGCACACACACAAGTCTGGGTGAGGTCATGCGCCACCATGGACCACAGCAAGCGCTTACTAACATTTCATCCTAGAGGATGCAGTACTAACATGACACAACACTTTCGCCAGTATGGTATACAAATCGAGTGCACTGTCTCACGCCGGTCCTCCGTCCCTCACATATCTTGTCATCCTCAGTCAACCCTCAGCCAACACCTCATACCATCAGAAAAGTGAAAATTAAATAATGTTCGTCTTATTCTTAACAGCAAACCAGCTATACTTGATCGAATTACTAAAACCTGCCAATTTTTTTGCACAAATACTGTAATTAGGGCTGTCCTAAATAACTTTTTGGGCTGTGGTAGTAATATACAGCAAATATTCCGAGCTTCGGTTGGAGGGGCCACATTAATCGGGAAAGACTCAGCCATTTCTTTGTTCTTGGTTTAGATGGACAGCATATCGCTGCAACACGCATCTTTTGGTTTAATTAAAGGTTATTAATTGTAAAGCATCCTTTTGCTCTACAGCAGGGATGGGCAACATGATCCAGAAATGGCCGGTGTGGGTGCAGGTCTTTGTTCCAACCAAGCAGTTACACACCTGAGTCTACACATTAAGCAAAGACTATTGGTTGACTGATAGAATCAGGTGTGTTGAATTGCTGTGGGCTGGGAAGAAACGGCATTTTGTATTTATTCGTGTACACGGGTACATAATGAAAGGACCATAAATTAAATCTTGAATTATAATAGCAGCAGAGTTGAGGTCTTCGGCATTTTGTCTTCCCTTTAACGGCCAGGGTGAACTGAAGCGTGATGTCACTGCTGAGTGAGAAGAATGTCCGGCGCTGCAGCTCAGAGTTCATATTTCCACATTTTAACAGCGCAATTAAAAATACATTACAAGAATGTGCTGACAATATGTATTTTTTGCAGTTCACCTTTGATAGGAAAAAAAAAATGAAAATCCAAATGATATACAACCCTAATGATGACAAGTCTTCACACTTTTAAACAAGCTCTCATCCAAAAATGGAGGTAGCCGATGTGGAAAATATCACAATGGGGGAATTTCACTTGATCAATATATATATATACATATATATACATATATATACATATATATACATATATATATATATATATATCTCATGTTCTTTGGCAAAAAAAAAAAATGCTATAAAAATCATACAGAGGTGCATCACATTAAACTTGGTTAATATCAAACCAAAACCAGTTTGTCAAACACAAAAATATCTCAAGACCTCATTTTATGAAAAACTTTTAATGGTACGTAATAGATATTACACTTACGCATACAATATATGTTGATTGTGCTGCAAATGTGTGTCTATTTGTATTTTGGCTATTTGTATATATATATTTTATTTTTTGTACCACTAGGGAGTTGCACAGCTCTGCAATGACAAAGGCATTCATTCATTCATTCATCATTCGGATTTGTTTAATCAATTTAAGCAACAAAACCATCACTGTATGTAAGACAAAATTCAAATTTCATCCCAATAAAATACTGAAAGATGATAAATATCGCTAAGCCTCACACAAAACCCAATTCTTTTGTTAATAGTACCTCCATCGTTGCATTAGGGATCGGTAGTAATTCAGATGCAAGTCAGCATTTAATTTATTTAGAATATAAATGACTTGTGGAAATCACCCTGACTAATGCATTAACAATAGGAGCCATTAAAAAACACCTTGGGGCTGCAGGGCAGCTTACTGATGCATTGCAGAGCTTATCATGGCGGCCACATTCGAGACCGTCTCCGTCACCATGCCGATGATGCTGCTCTGCATCGTCGTCACCTGTGGGCTACTGCGCCGCCAGCAGGGCGAGCAAACTGCTGAGTCACGTGCAGGTTTGACTGCGGCCCCTCGGCCGGTTAGCGCTTCCCCGCCCAAATCCAGCAGCAGCAGGTCGGCGGAAACTCCCCTTTTGTGCAGAGGTGGGGAGGGAGGGGAGGGGAGGAAAAAACCCCAAATGCAAGCGAGGCATAGAGGCAACTCCCTACCCCCCCCCCCGCCCCGCCGCCATGGCACAACCCTGCTGCTCTGCGTAACGCACATCGGTATCAGATTGCGCCTTTCCCGGTTTGAGCGATTTTTTCAAATCTGCCTCAAGGCCCAAATCCGACCCCCCCCTCCCGCCGCCCCCCCCCCCGGCCCGGCACACGCCTTTACGGTTCTACTGTACCGGACGACGGGTCGTATTCACACGCAGGTCGGAGCAGTGACGTCAAGGTCGACTTGAAGAAAAGTCGTTACGTTAGAAATAAACCGTTATGTTCGACACGAAATACACGTAAAAGGCGCGACGCCGAAACGCCGCAATCTGCGTCAGAGAGCCAGCACGTCCGAGCCGCCGCCGCCGTCCGAGCCGCCGCCGCCGGGTCGGTTCCGTGAACGCCTCACGCACGCAGAACCAGACAAAAGACGCGATATGGACCAGACGGCTTTCGTGTAACGAATAAAACGGTTTTTTCTCCCGGGTCGGACGACAAACGCTCTCCCGCCGGCGGATTCTCCATAGCCGCGCCCACGAGCCGAGGCGTCCGTTGGCTCCGCTCCCCTGCGCGGATTTAAAAGAGGCGGCGAGAGGGCTCAACCGTTCAATACTCACCATCTTCTCGGGTTCTGGTCCTTCTCGCCGACGTCGAGGGTTCGGGGACTGAAGGTTGTAATGGAGGTGCGCGGCGGCGGCCGGGTCTTTTGTGGCGCCCGGAAGGGGGCGGGGCCCGCTGAGCGGCGTTGTTTTTATTTTTTTTTTGGTTTTTCGTTGGCGGGAGCCAATAGGGACGAGAGAACGGTGCCGCGGGGAACTGAGTCTGCGCAGTGACGAGCGATCATGCCGCCCCGTGCCAAGCTTCATTCACTAGTCATGCGTAGGCTGCGGACTGTCCCGGGGGCGCCGTTGATGTGTTTATTCCGAGAAACGGTCAAAACAAAGGATTAAGGCGACCTTTTCCAGAGGCGATAATCACCCATTCCTTTTCCCATCCGCACACGGAAGAAGGAATTTTCAAATGTTTAGCTTTTCACTGGTGTCCAGGTTCCTCACACACACGTCATAAATGGCCTCGTTGTCCACCATGAAGGCACAGTCAGAGCCCAGATGGCGAAACTTTCATTCGGCCCACATACCGCGTGGAATGGTGGCACTTGGGCGGGCCGCTCCTGTTTGCCAGATCTGGGTCAGAACCAAGCCATAGCAATGCCACATATTTGCCAAAGGTGGCCCTATTTGTTTTGTGATATTTGGGCCATATTCACCATTTACCACACGGGCCACTTCAGGGTCACATCCAGACCACATGTTGCCCAGAGCACCGCACCTTTGCCAAAAAAGGCCCACATGTGATTTGGCATATTTGGGCCATATTTGCTATTATACATGTGGGCCACTTCAGGCTCACATCCATTTTGTCAGGACCAGAAGACGGCCATCAGTGCCGCGTCATTGCCTGAAGTGGCCCACATCTGAATGCTATCTGGGAGTGCTCCAGGGTGGTCAGGATGGAGTTGTAGGGCTCCACCATGTCTGTGGACACTTGAGGAGCTGGATAGATGGCAAATTCCAACTTAAGTTTCTTCCTGTAGTCGATGGAGAGGCATTCCATCAGCAGAGCTGGTTCCTCCACCAAAGGAGCGGAAGATGAGGGAGCCTTGGAGCCCAGTGCACCGGTCAGCCTGGAGCCCAGTGCACCGGTCAGCCTGGAGCCCAGTGCACCGGTCAGCCTGGAGCCCAGTGCACCGGTCTGCCTGGAGGCCAGTGCACCGGTCAGCCTGGAGCCCAGTGCACCGGTCAGCCTGGAGCCCAGTGCACCGGCCAGCCTAAATTACTAAATGACAGGAGATGAATCAGTAATGTGAGAATATCTTAACCCTTCTATCATCCTTGGGGTCAATTTGACCCGAGTCGGTATTTAAAGTCTCTAAATGATTGACATATTTGTGTGCTTCATATTTAATGACTTTTCCTAATCTAATGGGGACAGCTGGGTAAACATAAAATTAACATGATGGCATGTTTTCAATGTCCTGCACACATGTTGAACACATCGGTGTTCTTTGGGCTGTTTTATCTGTATAAAACGTGTGTATGTGTGTGTGTGTGCATGTGTGCATGCGTGTGTGTGACCTAACAAACCCACACCTGTAGTAGTAAAATGGATACGTCACATGACGTGGGGGAGGGGAAAACAATTCCTATGAGAACACTGACACTTCTCGCGCCGTTGGGGTGGGGAAATAAGGGCCCCGCGAGGACATCGATGGTTCACGCAACATAAATGGGGATCGAACATGTGAAAGTTTGCACAGCAGCCTTGCAAACCATTTCTCTTGGTGCTCTGTGTGTTCTGTATGGGCTCTCTCGGTTTTGGCACCGCTCTTCGACCCTGCGAGTGAGACAGAGGAGAACGCTGAGGAGCCCGCTGCTGCTAGCCACACTGCTAGCTAGCCACACTGCTAGCTAGCATGGCTTAAATGCAGCAAATGACTAATAAAGAGTATTCGGTTCCATAAGCCTGACCTTTTCATTCTGTCAGTGACATCTAGAGTGGGAGAAACGGATTTTTAGCCAGGTTGTTGTAAAATTTAGGGTCCTTGTTGGAAATGCTCACGACAGGGTGACGTGTCTCAGTCAGAACACAGCTTTTGAACAACTCACAGCCCAGGCAGCATCCGGATG
Source organism: Lampris megalopsis (assembly GCA_022114975.2). NCBI lineage: Eukaryota > Metazoa > Chordata > Actinopteri > Lampriformes > Lampridae > Lampris > Lampris megalopsis. Next base: position 288,665 of record JAJHIY020000983.1, on the reverse strand, counting down.
TGGGCCACTTCAGGCAGTGATGCGGCACTGGTGGTCTTCTTCTGGCCCTGACAAAATGGATGTGAGGCTGAATTGGCCCACATGTATAATAGCAAATATGGCCCAAATATGCCAAATCACATGTGGGCCTTTTCTGGCAAAGGTGCGGTGCTCTGGGCAACATGTGATCTGGATGTGACCCTGAAGTGGCCCGTGTGGTAAATGGTGAATATGGCCCAAATATCACAAAACAAATATGGGCCACCTCTGGCAAATATGTGGCACATGCGGCATTGCTACGGCTTGGTTCTGGCCCAGATCTGGCAAACAGGAGCGGACCGCCCAAGTGCCAACGTTCCACAACGTATGTGGGCCGGATGAAAGTGTCGGGTATCGGACGGGTCCGGGCCACAGCCGTTCTGCTATCTGGGAGTCGTGCTTTGTGCTGTCACGTTGCAAACACCATCAGTCTCGTTCATAATTAACACTCGTGTCGTTACCATTACAACAACACACGGGTCAGCTGATGACAAACGATGTTAAATCTGAAAACTACTCTATGCTGCCACTGCACAATCTTATTTCGTCCAGTTCTTACCAAATCTGCATCTTTTATAGTCGTTGCTCGCTCCGCTGCGATGCACGGTTGATGGATGATGTGCCGGGTACAGGACAAGGGAACAGCTTCACTGATCAGCATCGCTAAGCAACGGCGGCGTGTTGTGGTAACGGGAGAAGTTGGAGAGGCCGACGCCACCCTCTTAAATGAATGAAAGGGATTAGAAGCACGTTTGGGGGGGGGGATCTGTCACACACGTCCAACACACAGATCTAAAGGAACAATGGCTGTTGTTACACAGATGGCTAACCACTGACAATAGTTAGAGCAGGTTTGGGATCTGACCCACAACTCTTCACTGCATCCGGGCATCCCAAATATGCTCAATGTTGGTTGTTGTTTTTTTAACTAAAGTTTAATAATTATCAAAGAGGCAAATTCTCTTTTGGCCTAAATGGGCTCAGGGTGGAGCTCCTCAGGATTAGGTTAAAAAGGGTTAGGTGTCCGGGTGGCGTAGCGGTCTATTCCATTGCCTACCAACACGGGGATCGCCAGTTCAAATCCCTGTGTTACCTGCGGCTTGATTGGGCGTCCCTGCAGACACAATTGGCCGTGTCTGCGGGTGGGAAGCCGGATGTGGGTATGTGTCCTGGTCGCCGCACTAGTGCCCCCTCTGGTCGGTCCGGGCGCCTGTGCGGGGGAATGGGGGGAATAGTGTGATCCTCCCACGCGCTACGCCCCCTCGGTGAAACTCCTCACTGTCAGGTGAAAACAAGCGGCTGGCGACTCCACATGTATGGGAGGAGGCATGTGGTAGTCTGCAGCCCTCCCCGGATCAGCAGAGGGGGTGGAGCAGAGAGCGGGCTGGCTCGGAAGAGTGGGGTAATTGGCCAGATACAATTGGGGAGGAAAAGGGGGGGGTCATCTCTGAATAGTAGTAGATACAGTACTAGTCATGTGTGCTGCAAAAGCACCACTGAGCAAAGCACTTGTCCCATGTTTGAGAACTCACTGTAAGTTGTCCTAGATGAGAGTGTCATGATACCCCTCCCTAACCCCAGGAAGTTGAATCAGTTCCTCTGGACACAACATCTCATCATCATCTATAAGTGACCTCTTCAGTCTCAGCTGACTGCAGGTGTCCCCACCCTTATGAACAACACAGTGGCATAACGACCCAAACCAACGATCGGTTTCATAGCAAATATGGGTGTGACCATTAACTAGAGTTTCAATGGCCATGTGTCCTATTCACAGAGGGTTTGGGAATGGTGGTAATCACAGCATTGTAAGATGGTGACAGATGTACTCGCAGCAAACCTACACGGCCAATAAACATGATTCTGAATGTGTTTTCCGGCACCAGTCTCACTAAAGAAGGTGTTGAAGGAGCCATCTCCCCCGCCGACGGTCTTGTCACTTGGCATCTGACCGTCTCCAGACGGTACAGCTCCCAGCATGCTTTGCCCATCTGGACGCCGGCTTGTCCGAGATTCCATCCATCCATCCATTATCCAAACCGCTTATCCTGCTCTCACGGTCATGGGGAGGCTGCAGCCTACTCCAGCAGTCATTGGGCGGCAGGCGGGGAGACACCCTGGACAGGCCGCCAGGCCATCACAGGGCCTACTCATTCACTCCTAGGGACAATTTAGTACGGCCGATTAACCTGACCTACATGTCTTTGGACTGGGGTGGCACGGTGACAGCGGTCGCCTCACAGCAAGAAGGTCCTGGGTTCGAGCCCCGGGGTAGTTTAACCTTGGGGGTCATCCCGGGTCGTCCTCTGTGTGGAGTTGCATGTTCTCCCCGTGTACACGGACACGGGGGGAAGGTTTCCTCCCACAGTCCAAAGACACGTAGGTCAGGTTGGCCGAGATAGAAAGTATACATTCACGCAGCGGAGACAGACGGATCAGTTTCTGTACCGCTCTTTTCCCTTAAATGAGCTTTTTATACGTGCAAACAGTTAACTACATCTTTGCGAATATGTGTACGGAGTGGCGGATGTGTGGAATGGCGTCTTTCGTAGGGTTTGGACCGCAAACGCCACAGTCAGCGTGCACACTGATGGGTTACTCTCCAGGAGGAAACAGAAAGCATATGCTAACAAGGCATGAAAACACAGACTCTTACCATGATGATGAATCCCTCCTTCCCATGGTGAGGGTCTGTAGGGAGGAAATGTGCTATAGGCCTGTCTCTTGACAACCCCCACCCCACCCCCCACCCCAAACACTGTGGTAACAAAGTTTGTTGTTGGAAACCAACGGTTGTTAGCTTATCTGGAAAGCACAGGAGACTCTTTCTGGTGAGCTGAGAAGCTTGTAATTCAACCCTGCAGCACTTTGTGCAAACATTCTCAGCCGCTGCATCAGTAACCTATCGACCGCAGCCATGATAATATGTAACTTTGTTAGATATTAATGCAACCGCTTTGGCTTTTCTAGGGCACAGAAACGGTGTCCCGGCAACTTGCGCTAAACTCACTAAAGCACATAGTATGGCACATTTAAGTGTTGGTGAAGCACATTGAGTCCCTGTGATTTACTTTTCGACTGCATGGAGGCACCACTTTGCTTGTGGTTGACATCCACCATCAGTCATTGTCAGAACTGTGCAAATATTCCAGCAGTCACTGCTCCCACACACAAAGGAAGCACTGATTCTGAATCCATAGAGCTACATAAAACGTTTTATTTATGGATTATTGAATAACCTGCGTGCCACAGTAAAGGGATTCATTGTAAAGAGCAAGAAATGACCTGGTTTAGGTAGTTTTGGAGATATCCGTCGATGAAGCTCAGGGTTTAACCCCCACCCCACCCCACCCCTCACCCCATATTCCCCAAATTAACATATATTAGAATTAAAATGTATTGGAAAGAACTCCCTTCATGATTTTGATAACTTTTAGGTCTCTTCCCGCTCCACAAAGGCCTGCAGCTTTAATTCGCCCGTAATAACAGAAGCCAGCTATGTGTCGGAGCCGGGCTAGGCGGCTCTGCTTTATTTCCACATGAATGGACTTCCTGTGGCTGCAGGACACAACACCGTGCGTCTGGTAGCCAGTATAGCTGGCAGTATACTCACTACAGTTACTCGGTTTATCTAGCAAGATAAAACACGTAGACTCTGCCTAATGTCGTGCTCTTATAAAACTAAGGGACAACACAGTTTATAAGCCAAGCACTTTGCATGTTCCCAAAAAAGTTTTTCTCCATTGTTTTCCCCTTTTTTTTACTATTTTCTCCATTTTTCCAGTTTTCTCCATTGTTACTATATTCAATACAGTATTAAACATAATATTGTTGAAATTTAGCGATACTTGGGATCCAGTGGTAATTGTTCAAATAGACTGAAGCTAGCTGCTGATATTAAAATAAATAATAATAAATAAATAATCTACTACTACTTTCGGCTGCCCCCGTTAGGGGGCGCCACAGTGGATCATCCGTTTCCATTTCTTCCTGTCTTCTGCGTCTTCCTCTGTCACACCAGCCACCTGCATGTCCTCCCTCACCACATCCATAAACCTCCTCTTTGGCCTTCCTCTTCTCCTCTTCCCTGGCAGCTCCATATTCAGCATCCTTCTCCCAGTATACCCAGCATCTCTCCTCCACACATGTCCAAACCATCTCAATCTTGTCTCTCTTGCTTTGTCTCCAAACCGTCCAACCTGAGCGGTCCCTCTAATATAATCGTTCCTAATCCTGTCCTTCTTCGTCACTCCCAGTGAAAATCTTAGTATCTTCACCTCTGCCATCTCCAGCTCCACCTCCTGTCTTTTCATCAGTGCCACTGTCTCCAAACCATACAACATAGCTGGTCTCACTACCATCTTGTAAACTTTCCCTTTAACTCTTGCTGGTACCCTTCTGTCACACATCACTCCTGACACTCTTCTCCACCCACTCCACCCTGCCTGCACTCTCTTTTCACCTCTCTACTGCACTCCCCATTACTTTGGACAGTTGACCCCAAGTATTTAAACTCAAATGCCTTTGTCACCTCCACTCCTTGCATCCTCATCATTCCACTGTCCTCTCTCTCATTCACACATAGGTATTCCGTCTTGCTCCTACTGATTTTCATTCCTCTTCTCTCCAGTGCATACCTCCACCTCTCCAGGCTCTCCTCAACCTGCACCCTACTCTCACTACACATCACAATGTCATCCGCGAACATCATCGTCCATGGAGACTCCTGCCTGATCTTGTCCGTCAACCTGTCCATCACCATTGCAAACAAGAAAGGGCTCAGAGCCGATCCTTGATGTAATCCCACCTCCACCTTGAACCCATCTGTCATTCCAACTACACACCTCACCATTATCACACTTCCCTCATACATATCCTGCACCACTCCTACATACTTCTCTGCAACTCCTGACTTCCTCATACAATACCACACCTCCTCTCTTGGCACTCTGTCATAAGCTTTCTCTAAATCCACAAAGACACAATGTAGCTCCTTCTGGCCTTCTCTATACTTCTCCATCAACATTCTCAAAGCAAACATCACATCTGTGCTGCTCTTTCCTGGCATGAAACCATACTGCTGCTCGCTGATCATCACCTCTCCTCTTAACCTAGCTTCTATTACTCTTTCCCAAATCTTCATGCTGTGGCTGATCAACTTTATACCTCTGTAGTTGTTACAGTTCTGCACATCGCCCTTGTTCTTTCCCCCTCTCCTTCTCCTTCGCCCAGCAGTAGCATAGTTTCCACCGACACCCTGCTGGTTAACAGTACCGGTGGCGGTCGTTGGTAACCCGGGCCTCGACCGATCCGGTATGTAAGTCTTATTTATGATCCGCATATTTGATTTGGCAAAGATTTTACGCCGGATGCCCTTCCTGACGCAACCCTCCCCATTTGTCCGGGCTTGGGACCGGCACTAAGGATGCACTGGCTTGTGCATCCTCAGTGGCTGGGTTAATAATAAATAAATAATAATAAGTGATATTAAAATCAAGGTCATAACCCAGCCACTGAGGATGCACAAGCCAGTGCATTCTTAGTGCCGGTCCCAAGCCCGGACAAATGGGGAGGGTTGCGTCAGGAAGGGCATCCGGCGTAAAATCTTTGCCAAATCAAATATGCGGATCATAAATAAGATTTCCATACCGGATCAGTCGAGGCCCGGGTTACCAATGACCGCCACCGGTACTGTTTACCAGCAGGGTGCCGGTGGAAATTATGCTACTGCTGGGCGAAGGAGAAGGAGAGGGGGAAGGCATGTCCAGAGGCAGCTAGAGAGGAGGAAGGGTAGGCGTGTGGAGGTGAGAGTCAGAACTTTGAATGTTGGCACTATGACTAGAGAAGGGAGAGAGCTGGCTGATATGACGGAAAGAAGAAACGTAGGCATACTGTATGTGCAAGACCAGGTGGAAGGGGAGTAAGGCCAGGAGCATCAGAGGTGGGTTCAAACTCTTCTACCATGGTGCGGATGGGAGGAGAAATGGGGTAGGGGTAATTCTGAAGGAAGAGTATGTCAAGAGCGTGCTGGAGGTGAAGAGAGTGTCAGACAGTGATGAGTATGAAGCTGGAAATTGAAGGTTTATTGCTGAATGTTATCAGCGCATATGCCCCGCAAGTTGGGTGTGAGATGGAAGAGAAAGAAGAATTCTGGAGTGAGTTGGACGACATGGTGGAGAGGGTAGCCAAGGAGGAGAGAGTGGTGATTGGAGCGGACTTCAATGGACATGTTGGTGAAGGGAACAGAGGTGATGAGGAGGTGATGGGAAGGTATGGAGTCAAGAAGAGAAATGTGGAAGGACAGGTGGTGGTGGATTTTGCGAAAAGGATGGAAATGGCTGTGGTGAATCCATATTTCAAGAAGAGGGAGGAACACAGGGTGATGTACAAGAGTGGAGGAAAGTGCACACAGCTGGACTATATCTTATGTAGAAGGCGCCATCTAAAAGGGATTGGAGACTGCAAGGTGGTGACAGGGGAGAACGTAGCTAGGCATCATCGGATGGTGGTCTGTAGGATGACTTTGGAGACCAAGAAGAGGAAGCGAGTGAAGACACAGCCGAAGATCAAATGGTGGAAGTTGAAGAAGGAAGACTGTTGTGTGGAGTTCAGGGAGGAGGTAAGACAGGCACTGGGTGGTAGTGAAGAGTTGCCAGATGGCTGGGCAACCACTGCAGAAATAGTGAGGGAGACAGCTAGGAAGGTACTTGGTGTGTCATCAGGACAGAGGAAAGAAGACAAGGAGACTTGGTGGTGGAATGAGGAAGTACAGCAAAGTATACAGAGGAAAAGGTTGGCAAAGAAGTGGGATAGTCAGAGAGATGAAGAATGTAGACAGGAGTACAAGGAGATGCAGCGTAAAGCAAAGAGAGAGGTGGCAAAGGCAAAGGAAAAGGTGTATGGTGAGTTGTATGACAGGTTAGACACTAAGGAAGGAGAAAAGGACTTGTACCGATTGGCTAGACAGAGGGACCAAGCTGCAAAGGATGTGCAGCAGGTTAGGGTGATCAAGGATAGAGATGGAAATGTGCTGACAAGCGAGGAGAGTGTGCTAAGAAAGTGGAAGGAGTACTTTGAGGGGCTGATGAATGAAGAAAATGAGAGAGAGAAGGTTGGATGATGTAGGGATAGTGAATCAGGAAGTGCAGTGGATTAACAAGGAGGAAGTGAGGGCAGCTATGAAGAGGATGAAGAGTGGAAAGGCAGCTGGTCCTGATGACATACCTGTGGAGGCATGGAGATGTTTAGGAGAGATGGCAGTGGAGTTTTTAACTAGATTGTTTAACACAATCTTGGAAAGCGAGAGGATGCCTGAGGAGTGGAGAAGAAGCATACTGGTACCGATTTTCAAGAACAAGGGTGATGTGCAGAACTGTAGCAACTACAGAGGTATAAAGTTGATCAGCCACAGCATGAAGATATGGGAAAGAGTAATAGAAGCTAGGTTAAGAGGAGAGGTGGTGATCAGCAGCAGCAGTATGGTTTCATGCCAGGAAAGAGCACCACAGATGTGATGTTTGCTTTGAGAATGTTGATGGAGAAGTATAGAGAAGGCCAGAAGGAGTCACATTGTGTCTTTGTGGATTTAGAGAAAGCATATGACAGGGTGTCAAGAGAGGAGGTGTGGTATTATATGAGGAAGTCAGGAGTGGCAGAGAAGTATGTAGGAGTGGTGCAGGATATGTGTGAGGGAAGTGTGACAATGGTGAGGTGTGCGGTTGGAATGACAGATGGGTTCAAGGTGCAGGTGGGATTACATCAAGGATCGGCTCTGAGCCCTTTCTTGTTTGCAATGGTGATGGACAGGTTGACGGACAAGATCAGGCAGGAGTCTCCATGGACGATGATGTTCGCGGATGACATTGTGATCTGTAGCGAGAGTATGGTGCAGGTTGAGGAGAGCCTGGAGAGGTGGAGGTATGCACTGGAGAGAAGAGGAATGAAAATCAGTAGGAGCAAGACGGAATACCTATGTGTGAATGAGAGGGAGGACAGTGGAATGGTCAGGATGCAAGGAGCAGAGGTGATGAAGGCCTATGAGTTTAAATACTTGGGGTCAACTGTCCAAAGTAACAGGGAGTGCAGTAGAGAGGTGAAGAAGAGAGTGCAGGCAGGGTGGGGTGGGTGGAGAAGAGTGTCAGGAGTGATTTGTGACAGAAGGGTACCAGCAAGAGTTAAAGGGAAGGTTTACAAGATGGTAGTGAGACCAGCTATGTTGTATGGTTTGGAGACAGTGGCACTGATGAAAAGACAGGAGGTGGAGCTGGAGGTGGCAGAGTTGAAGATGCTAAGATTTTCACTGGGAGTAACGAAGAAGGACAGGATTAGGAACGAGTATATTAGAGGGACTGCTCAGGTTGGACGGGTTGGAGACAAAGCAAGAGAGGCAAGATTGAGATGGCTTGGACATGTGTGGAGGAGAGATGCTGGGTATATTGGGAGAAGGATGCTGAATATGGAGCTGCCAGGGAAGAGGAGAAGAGGAAGGCCAAAGAGGAGGTTTATGCATGTGGTGAGGGAGGACATGCAGGTGGCTGGTGTGACAGAGGAAGACGCAGAAGACAGGAAGAAATGGAAACGGATGATCCACTGTGGCGACCCCTAACGGGGACAGCCGAAAGTAGTAGTAGATTAAAATAAAGGTCATTATACTATTGAGGATATTGTGTCACCAATGAGTGACACAAATAAGTTGATTCAGTTGAATTATAAGCATGAATGGACACAGGACCAGGCGTTAGCTAGCTAGTAGCAACTGGACTGAAGTGAGCACCTGATGTTAAAATAAAGTGATTAGATCGTTATACTATTGAGGATACTGTGTCAGTAATGAGCTAGCTAGTAGCAGCTGGACTGAAGTGAGCATAAAGCAGTTGTGTGCTCATGTTGTGGGTGTGTCATAACACACCCACAACATGTGCACACAACCTTTGGAATACCATGTAGGCTGCTTTGACGGGGCTGCTAGCAAAGAATGTGCTTAGCAAGTAATCTGCAGGCCCCACAGTGGATGTTGTACTGAGGTGTGCACAAGGTCATGCAGGCCACAGGAAGATGGCTGCAGGATGTGCAGTGAATGAGGATTCATCTGGAAATGATAAGATGTATTTAGAAGATATGCACAGGGCATGCATGTTACTCATTTCCTATGAGAACATTTGGCGAGAAAACACCCCCAAATTCAAAGGCATCACAAGGAAACACCAACTCACTTTCCTTGAAATTCTTAAGTCAGTTATAAGTTACCTCAAGTCTTATCCGTTTCTCATCTCGGTTGAGCGGTATTATGTCCACTTCTCTTTTTAAGTCCATCCATCCATCCTCATCCATTATCCATGCCAAGAATTCGGGTCATGGGATGCTGGAGCCTATCCCAGCAGTCATTTGGCGGCAGGTGGGGAGACACCCTGGACAGGCTGCCAGACCATCACAGGGCCGACACATTCACACCTAGGGACAATTTGGTAAGACCAATTCACCTGACCTACATGCCTTTGGACTGTTTGTTTGGACTGGGTTTCCTCCGGGTGCTCTGGTCCTCTCATTTCAGTCGGCTTGAAACTTTTTACAGCTGTCAGCTCTTCCAACTCACACTAACACAAACCGTCAGCAAATCGCTCCGGGGAACGCAGGCGAGCCTGAAGTGTCTGAAGTGGAAGCAGCACACTGAGACAGCGCTTTGTAACTCTCGACTAAAGTGTAGTGGTCTCTTGCTAACCAATATCTGTTCACAGAGTTTAGTGGTGAGTAAACTGGAGCAAGGCGGGATATAAACAGAGGTACTTCTGGTTTTGTCTGGAGGAAAATGCAATTCTAACAAATCATTTATGATGTATACAGACAATCTGAAGTCCCACACAAAAAAGTTAATGCAAAAAATGTTGATTTCGAAATCATGAACAATGAATACACGTTTCAAGTCTTTATTTCACCTCTAGTCTCTTTTTGACCCTTACCATTATACTCAGTTTAAACCACAGGCAGCTTAATCAGTATGTAAGGTGAGAGGAGACTTTTTATGGTCAAAAAAGGACGAAATCCCGCGTTTTGTTAAATTCATCTTTAATCATAGATTTAATCCAACATGTGTACCGTGACATCGTACATATACCACACGTGATGCTGAAGTTTCCAACATTTCAGTAATTTCCCAGAGCTCATTCGACCATCGAGTGGTAGTCTTGTTCACATGGAAATAAATGAGAAAAAACAACCAAATAAGTGGACAATTCCACTTCTTTTCAGTAAATAATACATTTTTTTGATTCTTTCAAACAATTTTCATAAAACAAGTGACATCTTGAAATGCTGTAAGAGGCATCACGTCTATCTTCCCCTTTTTGCCACGTGACAAATTATATGCAAGTCGCTTTGCATTAGCAAGTGAAATTAAGTCAGACCATAGGCAGATTTTTTCACTGGTTTTAAGCAAAATAAAATAAATCTCAATACAAGACGCCATGTGATGGACACTTTCTGCAGCGTGGCCATCTCCTTACGTAACCAAGGCTTCATAAGCCTGTTTTAGACCTCTGCAAAAGACTGAAAACCAGGTTATCAGGAGATAGATACGGGTGTGTCATCACTAGCATTAGCACTAGTGGCTAACGCTAGTGCTAACACTAGTGTTAAACCTCAGATTCGGGCCTAAAAACCCATTTTTCTGTAGGAAAACCCCCAAAGAAATGTGTCTTGACCTGAGTGTTTGAGTGTTGCAGAAGCGGCCTGCAGGTCGGGAAGCCACGCCACTGAAGAGACCGGCCGAACATTGGATGGGGAAGTCGTCACAAGTACAAAGACCCAAATCTCAATACAAATTAAAACAGGTTGACAAACAGGAAAAGGACACACAATTCCTTTGCCGGTGTACAAAGAGCATCTGCGCAACAGTCGTACTTCAGATAGACAGGGAGAAAAAATTTCAGCGGCACAAACTCCTACTTTGACAACTTAAACGCTAACCATCTAGATATACCTTGTAAAGCAGTAGAATTGCAGTAGAATTTGCAGTAGAATTTTGCAGTAGAATAGAGCTACATGTAAATGAAAAAAAGAAAACTCATCTAATTCAAGCCACACCTCAAGTCCCGAATTCAAAATGGAAGTAAGTGTGATGAGAAAACGCCCCCCCCCCACGACATTTTCAGCCTTTTCTGTTGTTTCCAAGGCTGTCCCCTGAGACCAGCGTGGTTCCACACCGTCATAACAACGGTGAGATGTGACAGTACCCACGCTGTCTAGACCCGGCGTGACGGTTCTGGCTGTGGTACACAAAGTAAATAACTATACAAGCGACAGCTTCATGCATGGAACAATGGAACGCCGTTTAACCCCCCGTATGACCCCCGGCACCGTGCACCATTTGTACAGCTGCGTCCACAAGTGAATCAATCATTAATAAAACACAATTATTTGGTTTGCAGTGACCAGTCGAGCGAAAACATAAATAATTCAGATGAACAGGTGTGAAAACAGACTCTGACGTCTCAAACACCTTCCATCAATTTCCTTCCATCACATGAGAAAACGCACCGCATGTCTAGTTAGTATGTTCAGTTGGGTTTCTTTGGTTGTGTGTGTGTGTGAGAATGTGTGTGGGTGTGTGTGTGTGTGTGTGTGTGTGAGGTCATGCATACTTGCATAGGGTCATAGGAACATTGACAGGATCTACTTAGCTGGCACGGCGTTCTTGCCCGACTCCACAAGGCAAGAACACCATAAACCACACATACAAAACGAATCAACGACGACGGCCTTCATGTTTCCAGGGTTTCGAGCGGAGAGAGGAAGTACGCATTTTCTTTAACGCCGCATTCAGCTCAAACCTTCTGGGTAAAGTTCTCGGGGAAGACGCCTTTCACTGAGATGTTTCTGTTCTGCAGCCAGGTTGACTCCTTTATTCCCATGAGCCAGCCATCGTCCTGCAAGGAGACGACAAGAGACCTTTCAGATAAAGGTGACGAGACAGACAGAGTGGATTACTTTCTTTTTTTTTTGGATCCCGCCCCCCCCTCCTTTTCTCCCCAATTGTACCCGGCCAATTACCCCACTCTTCCAATCTGTCCCGGTCGCTGCTCCACCCCCTCTGCCGATCCGGGGAGGGCTGCAGACATGCCTCCTCTGATACATGTGGAGTCACCAGCAGCTTCTTTTCACCTGACAGTGAGGAATTTCACCAGGGGGATGTAGCGCGTGGGAGGATCACGCTATTCCCCCCAGTTCCCCCTCCCCCCTGAACAGGCGCCCCAATCAACCAGAGGAGACGCTAGTGCAGCGACCAGGACACATGCCCACACCCAGCTTCCCACCTGCAGACCAGCCAATTGTGTCTGTATGGACGCCCAACCAAGCCAGAGATGACACAGGGATTCGAACCAGCGATCCCCGTGTTGGTAGGCAACAGAATAGACCGCCACGCCACACGGACACCCCGACAGAGTGGATTACTATGGTAATACTGCAGTAATACTCCTCTTTATGCCAGTTGCTCTGAGAACAGCTGGATAGTATCTGAGAGCTGCAGGGTGACGTGAGGCCCGTCAGAAACATCAGGCCTTTTAACCTTCGACCCTAAAGTCAATGACTCTTACATGTAGCACATATCATCGAGTGTACCGTGACACCGGTCCGTCACAAAATTCACACCAAAGAGGTGAGAGAAATAAGTTTATAGGGATCCATCTCAACGTGCTACACAGTCCAACAGCTAATGAAGAATGACATGGAATAAACTGCCGAACTCACAAACATCTCAGATGACCTCCTCTGGAAGAGCACCTATCTGCACCAGGCTCAATACTGCTTTATCTGACAGTAATATTCATGAATGGCTTAACTAATATTATTTTAGACAGCTCGTTCTGCATTTTGTCTGAATACACTGATGAATGTTTCATGAGAATTAAAAATAACGCAGGATTTGTGGTGATAGTAAGTCAGAATGAACCGCCGTGGAGTTAAAAAAGGACATTTCTACCTTTTTGCTCTTGACTCTTAATGTTTTTGTCCAAAGGCCACAGGAATATTTTGTTACTATGATTGTCAATGCACTGCGATTCATTGTAAAACTACAGTGTGTATGTCTATATAAATATACTGCAAATGAACTGTAAATGCAAGCCAACCTGTTCATCGGGGTTGTCGAAGGCCAAAACAAGCACCATGTCTCCAGACTTCAGCTCCAGTTCATCCCCATCGGTGGCGACATAGTCGTGCATTGCTTTTACCTTGATGGGGTACAAGCAGAGAAAAGACACCTCTATCACACGGAGACACAGATAAAACATGGCGCGGATTGTGCTGAAGCTAAAGTTAAGTGTGAACTGTATCGATACTGAACAGATAGTAGGACAATCATCCAAGCAACAACATCCTTTAGCAGAACATTATAGGGAAAATAAACGCTTACGATGTGTCAGGATACGTTAGCAGGGGATAATGGAGGGAAAGAGAAAGTTCCTACCTTGTAGATGAATCCTGGGGGCAGTTCTCCTTCAGAGCTATTGGTCACCGCTTTCTGAATAAGGGAAACAGGAAGAACAAAAAAATACCGGAATCACGGTCAACCATAAGATTCCATTATGGACTGCCAAAGTGCCCTTATGCAAGACACTTCACCACCACAGGGTTGCCTTTGATAAGAGAGTCGGCTGAAATGGTTGAAAGGTAAACGGCGTGATTGTACTTGTCACGTCTTTATTTATATAAGGGATGACCTGAGGTGCCATTTGTCCTCTAGAGGACGCTCTTCAGGATTGGAGATTGAAAACCTCGTCAGCCTGCAAACAACTGAACAGCTACCACTGCAACATTTGGCCTCCTCTTAGGACCAAGGTGAAGTAAGAGTAGTGAAGCTAGAGTAAAGTAAAGTAAAGTTAGAGTTAAGTGAAGTTAGAGTAAAGTGAAGCTAGAGTAGAGTAAAGTGAAGCTAGAGTAAAGTGAAGCTAGAGTAGAGTAAAGTGAAGCTAGAGTAGAGTAAAGTGAAGCTAGAGTAGAGTAAAGTGAAGCTAGAGTAAGTGAAGTAAAATTAAAGTGTAGCTAGAGTAAAGTGAAGCGAAGTTAGAGTAACATGAAGTTAGAGCAAGAGTAAAGTGAAGCTAGAGTAAAGTGAAGTGAAGTTAGAGTAAAGTGAAGCTAGAGTAAAGTGAAGTGAAGTAAGAGTAAAGTGAAGTTAGAGTAAAGTGAAGTAAGAGTAAAGTGAAGCTAGAGTAAAGTGAAGTTAGAGTAACAGTAAAGTGAAGCTAGAGTAAAGTGAAGTTAAATTGAAGTTAGAGTAAAGTGAAGTGAAGGTTTTCTTTCCTCTACAACATAACCATAACATCTCTTGAGCCTGGCTCTCATACAACCCTTGTGTGTATTCATGTCCACTTGCAGCTACCTGCTGGGCAGCAGAAACACATGCCTGTGTAAACCAGCGACCCTCTTGCTGAGCCACTTTCACAAGAAAATGGAAAGTGAAATTTTATCATAAGGGGAATAACTGTTACCCAGAAGCCCCAGCCAGTCTGCACAGGCACACTAAAACCATGCCAAGCTCACACTGCTGTCAGGAACCAGCACCAACCCCTAGTCTACTGCAAATAATGTGAACTGGAAACCAGTACTGTGAGAGTTCCAACAAACAACCTGCACACACACACAAACACACACACTTACAACACGTTGTGACTCCCCGTCCATATCTTATCTATTGGCGTGTCTCATTCTCGCTCTACAGCACCCCCTACTGTCAATCATTTGTTCGTGTATCATATGATAAGTGGATGGTTTTATCCAAACTGCATCATATTTTCACCACATATACCTGAGTTAAATCAAATCCCCAACACTGGTGGTGTTAATGCTTTATTCCACCACGGGGGAGCCTGTTTGCCCACAACTCCCAGTAGCCCCTGAGGTGGCTTTAGGAGCCCCCCCCCCTTCCATCTCCACCATCTCTACCTGGGGCTCTCCATCACTGCCGCAGCTGCCCTGTTCCTCTTGGCCGCCACCGTGGCCGCCACCGTCGTCATCCCAGTCGGGCGTATGGGCGTATGACTGCATGGTGGAGGCAGTGTTGTCGTTCCAGTCCCCCTGTTGGTCAGGAGTGTCTGGGCTGTCCCAGCTGGCCTGCGTGATGTCCTGAGAGGGTGACGTGACACCTTCGTCATCCCAACCACCGTGGGCCACCGGCAGGTACTGGTCGTCGTACGGCTGGGGCTCTTGTGCTGCGGGGGTCTGCTCTGACTACCAGGTCAGGGGTCAAGGGTCAGGGAGACAACATCGGGGTTTACGTGGACGGAAGGGCAGGTGGAGATGGATGGAGGGGAAGGTGGGATTTTTTGACACGGTGCCAGAGGAGCATGTGGGTTGAGGGGGGTGGTACATGTGTTTGTTAGTTTTGTTGTGTTTGGCTGACACACCTAAAGTCCTAGCGGAGGCTCCAGCAGATCATTTGCTTATTGTGTGGACACCCCTTATTTACTATTTAATGTGTAATTTAAATATTTCCATTCTCAAGTTCATTAAGTGCTAAAAAATGTTGTATGCTACTTTTTTTAAAAAAAAAAATTTTTTAAATTTTATTTTATGTTATTTTTTAGCATTTTTATTTTACGTTTTATATCTATATAATATTAGATTTTATTTTTTACATTTGTTATATTTGTTATTTTATTTTGATTTTTATTATTTTATATTCTATATATATATAATATAAAGATAAAATACTGTAGATATATATATTGCATTTTATTTTTATTATTATTTTTTTCTAATTACTTATTTCTTGCTGGGTATTGCTTAATTGTGTCCTTACCAAGCAACCAGTTTGAGTTCCTTTTATATTCAAACCTATTTTGTGAGGCTGCATCAGGAGCCACCGCTCAGTAAGACCAGGGACAGGACAATTTGAAAGGAATAGAAAAGTAATTTTTTCCAGTCTGTAAATACACGCTGACCAGAGAGTAGCTGCAGTTGTTTTCTGCTGTGTGTCTATTAGATGTCATATTGCTGTAACTCTTCTAATAAATGTGCAGCAATAGATTTGCCATTACGGCAGCCATGACATTCATTTCACATTTAATTGTAAATCTACATTTTTATTAGTAGCTGGTTTAACAGAACAAGGTTACGTATAGCTTTTTGTTGTTGTTGCTCTGCAACAGGTTGACGTTACTTATTCTCAATCAAAAGTGTTTTACAGACACCCAGATAATTATATCATTACTATCATTATTGTACTCATTAATGAAAGTATATATAGAAGAATGTTCTGGCTGAGACTTGTTTGTTCTAGTCAACCCCAGCAGAATCCTTTTTTTTCCTGGTTTTCCTATTGGCTGTCCTGCTCCCATCATTCCCGCTGTGATACCATTCAAACAGGAGTCAGGGATGAGGGAGGATCGCCACGATTTGAACAAAACCCCAAAAACATGGACACGTGCTTACCTCCCAGGGGTCCCATGACGGTGCCTTGTGGGAGGCGTGGAGAGAAAGAAGAGGCAGTGAGACTAAGGTGGAAAAAAGACCTTCACCGATCACAAGAGCTGCCACACTACAAGAGAACGTCCCTGATGGTTTACTGGAGTCCACCAGGTGATCCACCTGAACCACAGTCATCATTAACCATCTCTCTTCATACCTTTCTTCAAGATGGAACCTTAATTTGATTAAAATCTCCATTTATAAGATCTAAAATCTGAACTGGAATATGAAACTGAACATAACCCAGCCTGCTCTGGATACCAGCAGAAGATCTGAGGAGCAGAGGTGGCAAATCCAGGTCCAGAAAGTAAAACTCCTAACCATGTATTTGCTCCACCCATGTACTAAACCAACTGATTCTAATCAACCCCATTCTTCGGTTTGATAGGGCAATGAAACCGGCTGATTTAGCACACAGGTGGAGGAAATACATGGTACGGATTTATACTTTCTGGACCTGGCTTTGCCATAACTGCTGAGGAGTCAAGGTTGTCTGGCTCTCTGTCACTCAGCATCTCTCTTGACACAAAAAGGTGAAGTCGATCTCTCAACTGAGTCAAAACCAGTCATGTTGGTTGTTTGCACACAACAGGAATCTGAGTTAGTACACACACACACACACACACACACCAGCCACTGGGTATACTCCCTGCACAGGGCTGGCTGTGTGTACATGCAGGTGTGAAGCAGCAGCTGACGTCCATGATGGTCCTCCATTAACGACCTGCATGGTGTGAGGAAGAGCTATCTGCCATTTGTTCGGCTGGACAGTTAACAGGGAGGAAGACGAGGATGGAGAGGGGTCAGTGACTTCAGACAGCGTCGGGAAGGGAAGAAGTGACGATAACATGGGAGGGTGGAAGTGAAAGTAGAAGGGAAGTGTTAGGAGCAGACAGGGTGGAGAAAGGGCGGTGCACTCACAGAGGTAGTAACTATATAGACGGAGGAGGGTGCGAGAAAAAAAAATCCGGCACTCTTTTTTTCTCCCTTTGACCCCCCCCTTTCCCCCCAATTGTACCTGGCCAATTACCCCACTCTTCCGAGCCGTCCCGGTTGCTGCTCCACCCCCTCTGCCGATCCGGGGAGGGCTGCAGACTACAGTATGCCTCCTTCCATACATGTGGAGTCACCAGCTGCTTCTTTTCACCTGACAGTGAGGAGTTTCACCAGGCGGATGCAGCGCGTGAGAGGATCACACTATTCCCCCCAGTTCTCCCTCACCCCTGAACAGGTGCCCTTACCGACCAGAGGAGGCGCTAGTGCAGCGACCAGGACACATACCCACATCCGGCTTCCCACCTGCAGACACGGCCACTTGTGTCTGTAGGGATGCCTGACCAAGCCAGAGGTAACACGGGGATTCGAACCGGCGATACAGCCAGCACTATTGACAAACGACTGAACAGTGACGATTAAACATGTTTTTCGGCTTTCATAAGCAGACCCAGATAGCAAATTTGCTGTGGCCCGGACCCGTCCCAAGCCCGACACTTCATCCGGCCCACATACCGCATGGAATGATGGCACTTGGGCGGTCCGCTCCTGTTTGCCCGATCTGGGCCAGAACCAAGCCATAGCAATGCCGCATGTGCCACATATTTGCCAAAGGTGGCCCATATTTGTTTTGTGATATTTGGGCCATATTCACCATTAACCACACGGGCCACTTCAGGGCCACATCCAGATTAAGAGCACCGCATCTTTGCCAGAAAAGGCCCACATGTGATTTGGCATATTTGGGCCACATTTGCTGTTATACATGTCGGCCACTTCAGGCAAACATCCATTTTGTCAGGACCAGAAGAAGACCATTCTTGCCGCATCACAGCCTGAAGTGGCCCACATCCGGATGCTATCTGGGGAAGCATTGTCAAAGGCTGAAGAAGAAGAAGAAGATGCAGGCTTAATGCGGCTTCTGAGAGGAGAGGGGGTAACCCCCAGGGGGCAGACGGGAGTAAGAAGTGGGTTAGAGCTGCTCTGACCTGTGGGGCTGTAGTGGAAAAGGCCCCTTCGGGGTCGGACGCCACCACCTCGGCCTCGTACGAGTCCTCCTGTCTGCAGTCCGGAGACGGCGTGAGTCTGGGTGGAGGGCGGTTGGGTGGTGCACCATGCTTCTGGATGGATGACGAAGAGGAGTGGGGAATACAAACCACACACACATGCAAGCACGCACGAGTGGTCGCAGAGAGGACACACACAACACACAGGGTTAGTAAAAACACCACAGCTCACCAGATATCTAGCTTTTCCATTATGCCTGTTCTAATTTAATCGCTTCTATCATCCCCGCCAAAACTACCCACCGAACTCCTCTCCCTTGGCCTCAACCCCTCCCTCTGTAACTGGATCCTGGACTTCCTGACCAACAGACCTCAGTCTGTTAGGTTCGGTGACCACACCTCCTCCACCCTGACCCTCAGCACAGGTGCCCCTCAAGGCTGTGTTCTGAGCCCCCTCCTTTTCTCCGTCTTTACCCACGACTGCCTGCCAACTCACCCCTCAAATGTTATAGTTAAGTTTGCAGATGACACCACAGTCATTGGCCATATCACCAACAATGACGAGACGGCCTACAGAGACGAGATTCAGCACCTCACATCATGGTGTACTACCAACAATCTTGTCCTCAATGTGCAGAAGACGAAGGAGCTGATTGTGGACTTCAGGAAGTCTAGAAGCTGCAGCCACTCCCCCATACACATCAATGGGGTGGAGTGGAGCGTGTTTCCAGCTTTAAATTCCTTGGAGTCCACATCAGCGAGGAAATCTCCTGGACATCGAACAACCAGGCCCTTGTGAAAAGAGGCCCAAGGATGCCTGCATTTCCTGAGGAGGCTGAGGAGCGCCCGTCTATCCCCCAAAATTCTTACCAACTTCTACCACTGCACCATAGAGAGCATCCTGACCAGCTGCATCTCAGTGTGGTATGGAAACTGCACCTCAGTAGACCAGAAAGCTCTGCAGCGGGTCGTCAAGGCGGCCCAGCATATCACCGGTACCCAGCTCCCAGCCATAAAAGACATTTATCACAAACGCTGCCTTCGAAGGGGTCTGAGCATCAGCAGAGATCCCACCCACCCCAACCATGGACTGTTCTCCCCCCTGCCCTCTGGGAGGCGCTACAGGAGCCTCAGAGCCCGCACTACCAGGCTCAAAAACAGCTTCTTTCCCCAAGCTGTTGCCCACCTGAACCTGCCTACCTACTGAATGTCTGTAGATATTTTTAATATTTTGTACTCTTGCTGTCTTTTAACTTATTTTTAGCTTTTCATCTTCATGTGTGTATATCTTATACTGTGTTTGCTGTGTTTGTCTGTGTCTATCTTGCACTGTTTGGTGAAGCCACAGCCCTCATTTCATTTTTAACATGTGCCTGCCCATTGTTTTTAATGACAATAAACTGAAATGAATTGAATTGAATTTTGATGCGTCATTCTGTTTGATTATTCTTTAGTTTTTTTAAAAGTTTTTTTTAATTTATTCTGCATTTTTCTTCTTTTCTGATTACTACCTTGTCATCTGTGCATTTTTACTTCACGCAAAGCTCACTGCATCTTAATGTACAATATTCATCCATCCATCCATCCATTATTCAGCTCTCAGGGTCACGGGGATGCTGGAGCCTATCACAGCAGTCATTAGGTGGCAGAAGGGGAGACACCCTGGACAAGCTGCCAGGCCATCACAAGGCCAACACACACACACACACACACACACACACACACACACACACACACACACACACACACACACACACACACACACACACACACACACACACCTAAGGACAATTTAGTATGGCCAATTCACCTGACCTACATGTCTTTGGACGTGGCGCAGTGGTTAGCATGGTCGCCTCACAGCAAGAAGGTCCTGGGTTCGAGCCCTGGGGTAGTCCAACCTTGGGGGTCGTCCCAGGTCGTCCTCTGTGTGGAGTTTGCATGTTCTCTGTCTGTCTCCGCTGCGTGAATGTATACTTTCAATCTCGGCCAACCTGACCTACATGTCTCTGGACTGTGGGAGGAAACCCACGCAGACACGGGGAGAACATGCAAACTCCACACAGAGGATGACCCGGGACGACCCCCAAGGTTGGACTACCCCGGAGCTCGAACCCAGGACCTTCTCACTGTGAGGCGACTGCGCTAACCACTGCGCCACCGTGCCGCCTCTTAATCTCCAAAATGTTCTGTATAAATAAAGTTTGATTGATAGATTTTTTTCCCATTCCAGGAGCTTATTAGAGGGCTGCTTGTTTCACCTCCAACTTGGAATACCACCCCGCCCCCACCCCATACACACACACACACTGTAGCTGCTATCAGAGAATGTGTGCGTGTGTGTGTGTGTGGGTGTGGGTGTGGGTGTGCGTGTGTGTGTGGGTGTCTCAGAGCTAAAATGAGCTCATACACTCCCAGAAAATACTCAAACTACAAATGAAAACAAGAAGACGTTTCTTTCCCCACATTAATGAATGTGTCTTGGATGAAATCCTAAGCGTCCAACATTTTTCTACCCGATGCATCGGCCCAAAAAAAACTTTACAATAAAAAAGATAAAAACAGCTACTCACAAAGATGGTTTAAAGTACTGAAAATGTAAACATGACCACTTTAGTGTCCAAATCCTCCTGAAGTGTCTCCTGATCAAGTGTTGAGCAGCAGAAACAAGTCAACTTGATCAAATAACAAGGAATAGTAATAATAATAATAATAATAAGAGTAATTAGAATAGTAATAATAACAAATAAAGTGTTCCTGATTCTGAGTCTTCTAGTTTTGGTGCAAGCTTGCTTTTGATTCTAATGTGCATTATTCACCTGAGCCTGTTTTGTGTCTACTGTGGAAGTCCCTCCAACTAAAACAAAAGCTTACAGATGTGCAAGGGTTGCAATATGTACAGTACAGACCAAAAGAGCAGAGAGCAGAAAGAGTGTGAGGATTATGGTTCATATTAGAACCAGAACAGGTCCAGAGGATGAGGACTCTGATGGAGGAAACCTTAAGTTCATAAGTTTCCATGGGTGGTAAGTTTAAACACATCCTCAGATGCACTTCCAAGGTGGTGTGAGAAGGACTGGCGGTCACACAGCTTCAGCCGGCCTACACAACACACACACACACACACACACACACACACACACACACACACACACACACACACACACAGAGCAAGACCCACACACACACAGGCCAGCTCCTGTCTGCAGGATTTATGTTTCAGTCTGAGCAACAGCCACACACGTTGCTCCTGCAAACACTTCTACCAGCAGCTTGTTCAACTGCAGATCCTCCTCCTCCGTATTCTTCTTCTGTGTTTTACATTGTAGTTTCTGTGTGATACTACAGCCTACTACATACTACAGCCTACTACATACTACAGCCTACTACATTACTACAGCCTACTACATACTACAGCCTACTACATACTGCAGTCTACTACATACTGCAGTCACGTAACAACAGCAGCACTTTAACTTCCAGCGTGTCTTAACGGTGAACTTTACCTTTGGTGACGAGTCAGCAGCTGCACTGTGATTGGCTCCCTCACTGAGAGAGAGACAGAGACAGCGAGAGAGAGAGAGACAGAGAGAAAGAGACAGAGAGAGTGAGAGAGAGATAGCAAGAGAGACAGACAGACAGCACGACAGCGGGAGAGACAGAGAGAGAGACAGAGACAGCGAGAGAGAGAGAGAGAGACAGACAGAGAGAAAGAGACAGCGAGTGAGAGAGAGACAGAGAGCGAGAGAGAGACAGCGAGAGAGAGAGAGACAGAGAGAAAGAGACAGCGAGTGAGAGAGAGACAGAGACAGCGAGACAGAGAGAAAGAGACAGCGAGTGAGAGAGAGACAGAGAGTGAGAGAGAGACAGCGAGAGAGAGAGAGAGACAGAGAGAAAGAGACAGCGAGTGAGAGAGAGACAGAGAGTGAGAGAGACAGACAGACAGCACGACAGCGGGAGAGACAGAGAGAGAGACAGAGACAGCAAGAGAGAGAGAGAGACAGAGAGAAAGAGACAGCGAGTGAGAGAGAGACAGAGAGCGAGAGAGAGACAGCAAGAGAGAGAGAGACAGAGAGAAAGAGACAGCGAGTGAGAGAGAGACAGAGAGCGAGAGAGAGACAGAGAGCGAGAGAGAGAGACAGAGAGAAAGAGACAGCGAGTGAGAGAGAGACAGAGAGCGAGAGAGAGACAGCGAGAGAGAGAGAGAGACAGAGAGAAAGAGACAGCGAGTGAGAGAGAGACAGAGAGCGAGAGAGAGAGACAGACGGCGAGACAGCGGGAGAGATAGAGCGAGAGAGACAGCGAGAGAAAGAGACAGAGTGAGAGAGCAAAAGGGAGTAAAAGGAGAGAAGAGTAAAATAACTGAAACACGTCACGTGTATAATACTGCATTCTCGCCACAAGAGGGCAGCACAGCGCATCAAATAAACGCGTCTCAATATGCAAGTCAACTAAATGCAAATGAAGAAGAATGCAGTAAACCACAACCCAAAAGCTCACTGACACACGGCAGGCATGCATACAGCAAACCTACAGCCACACATCAACGCCACTCAAAGCAAACCATGCATGTGATGAAATGGCACACAGCACTGGCAAGTATATGATAAGACAAACAAACAAACAAACAAACAACAACAACATAAAAACCGAGAGGAAACAGGAAGTCAATCTGAAAGACAAACAACAGCTGCTGGTATCAAAGGGGGTTAGCTTGCTCGTTCAAGGCAGATGAGTTAGTAACGCTCTCTGCTGCCTTAATGATAACTGCCGAGGTGCCCTGGAGCAAGGCATTGGATACTGGTTGCTCCAGTGAAGCCACTCCGGCTTCCGCTGGCAGCTCTCAGGCACAGATAGCCAGGCTGTTGTCCAAAGTAACAACCCATGCACACCGGGTCAACACCTCCTGAATCCAGGAAGCGGGTTTTACCTCTTCTCAGGGTCTCCTGTCGCGCCTGCTGCTTTACCTCCCTTTCTGCAGTAGGGGGCGATGTGACACACGATGACATGGTGTTAAACCTCTGAAATTTGTTTTATCTTCTGAGATTGCCCGTAAGTTTCTACTTCTAATGTATCCTCCTTCTAATATAGTATGTACTTCTAATGTGTTTCATAGAAGAAGACTATGTCTAAGTGTGAGTACTACTCCACGTTTACTTGCTAAAATACATCTTCAGCCCAGACTTCATGTCTGCTATTTGCCTACACTGCATAGAGGAGAGTGGGACCACTTCCCAAAGTTTTCATTACTTTTTTTGGGGGGGGGGATTCCCCCCCTTTTCTCCCCAATTGTACTCGGCCAACTACCCCATTCTGAGCTGTCCCGGTCTCTGCTCCACCCCCTCTGCCGATCCGGGGAGGGCTGCAGACCACCACATGCCTCCTCCCATACATGTGGAGTCACCAGCCGCTTCTTTTCACCTGACAGCGAGGAGTTTCAATGGGGGGATGTGGCACGTGGGAGGATCACGCTATTCCCCCCATTTACCCCCCCCTCCCCGGCGATCCCTGTGTTGGTAGGCAACAGAATAGACTGCCATGCCACTCTGACACCCAGGATTATGGTCTTTGTGTGTGCTAGTATACCTGGCTACTTAACAGATCCCAACCGATTCTTGTTCTTCTGAAATTAGTGAACACGAGAGGGGTTATTGTCTTGCTCAAAGGCACTCTGCTGAGACTGAGACTGGACCCGAGGCTTTTGTTTCTGGGGTGGTCTCTCCAAGTGCTAGACTCTCATATCTAATCCCAAGCTGCTGCTGCTCTCATCCTTACTACTGGTTTGATACCAGGTAGGCGGTCTGAAACCAAAGCCTGCCGTACACCTGCTCTCGTAGGTCGGTCTAGAGAGGAACACCACCCGCATGACTGAACGCCACCCGCATGACTGAACGCCGCCCACATGACTGAACACCACCACAACTGATGTGTGGTCATGTGCTACTCACTTGGCCAGTCGCTGCTCGTCCAGTTTGGTCATGACGTCGTTTAGGTTCTGAGTGAGCTGAGGACAAAACGGGAGGACTTAGGTCAGTTTAGACTGTAACACACACACACACACACACACACACAAAATATCCCCCTATACTTGTGGGGACCCGTCACTCACTACATTAATTCCAGAGCCCTTAACCCTAACCTTAACCATCATAACTACATGCCTACCCTTAACCTTACCCTGACCTTAACCTTAACCCTTACCTTAACCTTAACCCTTACCCTGACCTTAACCCGTACCCTGACCTTAACCCTAACCCTGACCTTAACCCTAACCCTGACCTTAACCCTTACCCTGACCTTAACCCTTACCCTGACCTTAACCCTTACCCTGACCTTAATCTTAACCCTTACCCTGACCTTAACCTTAACTCTGACCTTAATCTTAACCCATACCCTGACCTTAACCTTAACCTTAACCTAATCCTAATCCTAATTCTAACCTTAAACCCTAAACCCAAGTCTGTCCATCCATCCAGCCATTATCCGAACCGCTTATCCTGCTCTCAGGGCCGCGGGGATGCTGGAGCCTATCCCAGCAGTCATGGGGCGGCAGGCGGGGAGACACCCTGGACAGGCTACCGGGCCATCACCCCCCCCCCCCACACACACACACACACACACATCTAGGGACAATTTAGTACGGCCGATCCACCTGACCTACATGTCTTTGGACTGTGGGAGGAAACCGGAGCCCCCGGAGGAAACCCACGCAGACACGGGGAGAACATGCAAACTCCACACAGAGGACGACCCAGGACGAGCCCAAAGGTTGGACTACCCCGGGGTTCAAACCCAGGACCTTCTTGCTGTGAGGCGACTGCGCTAACCACTGCGTCACTGTGCCGCCCTAAAACCAAGGCCTAACCCCAAAATAGACCCTTTTCCTCATGGGGACCCATAAAATGTCCCCAAAGGGTCGGTGGTTTCAGGTTTTTCTATCCTAATGGGCCCCATTAGAATAGAAAAATCTGACTCACACACACACACACACACACACACACACACACACAGTGCTCACCTTGCCCATCTCTCTGTGGAACTTCTCCTGGTATCTTGCCATGTTTTGGAATGTGTTAACATACAAGCCAACACGACTGCACACATGGAGACACACACACACACACAAATGGAAAGACACAGTGTGACTGAGAGTTTAAAAGGAAATTGCTCAGATTGAACAAAACTATATGACTGAAGTTTGAGAGGTGAATTAAACCTGACATAACAACAACTTAGCAGGTGTGGGGAACAAGGGCACGTGTGCAACAAGCCTCCTGACAACACGGTTCCTCCTACAGTGACTGCAAAGCACAATTAGCTCAATGATACTGGAATATAACCAAGAACATGACGGCTTTCAGGAGGAAAAATTAACCTTTTAACTTTCCCCAGTCTTTTTCCCTCTCCCCAGTTGTATCTGGCCAGTTACCCCACTCTTCTGAGCTGTCCCGGTCACTGCTCCACCCCCTCTGCTGATCCGGGGAGGGCTGCAGACTACCACAAGCCTCCTCCATTACATGTGGAGTCACCAGCCGCTTCTTTTCACCTGACAGTGAGGGGTTTCACCAGGGGGACGTAGCGTGTGGGAGGATCACGCTAGTCCCCCCCCCGAACAGGCACCCCGACCGACCAAAGGAGGCGCTAGTGCAGCGACCAGGACACATCCCGACATCCGGCTTCCCACTCGCAGACACGACCAATTGTGTCTGTAGGGATGCCCAACCAAGCCGGAGGTAACCCGGGGATTCGAACCGGCGATCCCCGTGTTGGTAGACAACAGAATAGACCGCCACGCTACCTGGACGCCCGGCTATCCATGGCAAATCTTGCAGGCATCGCGAAAAATATGCCATTGCAAAGCTCAGCGAGCAGGAAACTGGCACGACCACTGCAGCAGAACCCAGAAGTTAGTTGGACTACAGTTCTGC
Organism: Lampris megalopsis; assembly: GCA_022114975.2. Classification (NCBI taxonomy): domain Eukaryota; kingdom Metazoa; phylum Chordata; class Actinopteri; order Lampriformes; family Lampridae; genus Lampris; species Lampris megalopsis. Next base: position 262,255 of record JAJHIY020000983.1, on the reverse strand, counting down.
ACAGAGCCGAGGTTGCCAGGCAACGGACTAAACTGCTACGCCACCCGCACGCCCGGGGCACTCGGTTTTAATATGTTAGCCAGGTACAGTAATAATGGTGTACAGAGAAGCGTGCCTGAGACCGTGTTTTGTTCTCTTCCTCAACATATGAATGTAAAGCAGTCTGGGGTGAAGGACTACGTAGATTTGTCAAGGTGGTAAAAGTCCCCGTGTGTGTCTGAGGAGGAAAAACTGCCGCACATAATGTTACCTGTCCCACAACACTGGGAGCTCATCCTGCAGCTCCACGTTCAGCTCCTCAAAAACCTTCTGAGCCCTGCCCAGCTCCTCCTCTGCCTGGTCAGCACCATGACGGACAGACAGACACAAGCAGTGGCAGAGACATACGAAGGTACAGACAGGGAGACAGACATACCACAAGTTAGAGATGTTGAAAGATGCGGACGCTGAGTGTTTTTCCAAAATGGGTACATAGCATATTGAAGAAAAAAAACATCAAAAGTAAACAGTTCACGACAGAGCGGCCCGGACATGTAATCGGTTTGTAGCACAAACAACCGCATGATGGCAGATGGTTCACACACCATTATACGTAGTGTCCCTTCTGAATAACCTAACGGCACACCCAGACGCTGAGGACGCACAAGCCAGTGCATTCTTAGTGCCGGTCCCAGGCCCGGATAAATGAGGAGGGGGGTATGTCAGGAAGGGCAGCTGGCGTAAAACCTTTTCTAAAATCAAATATGCAGATCATAAATCAGATTTCCAAACCAGATCCTTTGAGGCCCGGGTTACCAACGACCACCACCGGTGCTGTTGGCCAGCAGGGTGCCGGTGGAAACTATGCTACTGTTGGGTGAAGGAGAAGGAGAGGGGGAAGGAGAGGGGGAAGGCATGTCCAGAGGCAGTGGGAGAGGAGGACGGGTAGGAGTGTGGAGGTGAGAGTCAGAACTTTGAATGTTGGCACTATGACTGGTAAAGGGAGAGAGCTGGCTGATATGATGGAGAGAAGGAAGGTAGATATACTGTGTGTGCAAGAGACCAGGTGGAAGGGGAGTAAGGCCAGGAGCATCGGGGGTGGGTTCAAACTCTTCTACCATGGTGTGAATGGGAGGAGAAATGGGGTAGGGGTAATTCTGAAGGAAGAGTATGTCAAGAGTGTGCTGGAGGTGAAGAGAGTGTCAGACAGAGTGATGAGTATGAAGCTGGAAATCGAAGGTGTGTTGCTGAACGTTATCAGCACATATGCCCCGCAAGTTGGGTGTGAGATGGAAGAGAAAGAAGAATTCTGGAGTGAGTTGGATGAAAAGGTGGAGAGGGTACCCAAGGAGGAGAGAGTGGTGATTGGAGCGGACTTCAATGGGCATGTTGGTGAAGGGAACAGAGGTGATGAGGAGGTGATGGGTAGGTATGGTATCAAGGCGAGGAATGTGGAAGGACAGATGGTGGTGGATTTTGTGAAAAGGATGGAAATGGCTGTGGTGAATACACATTTCAAGAAGAGGGAGGAACACAGGGTGACGTACAAGAGTGGAGGAAGGTGCACACAGGTGGACTACATCTTATGCAGGAGGTGCGATCTGAAAGGGATTGGAGACTGCAAGGTGATGACAGGGGAGAAGGTAGCTAGGCAGCATCGGATGGTGGTCTGTCGGATGACTTGGGAGACCAAGAAGAGGAAGGGAGTGAAGGCAGAGCCAAATGGTGGAAGCTGAAGAAGGAAGACTGCTGTGTGGAGTTCAGGGAGGATTTCTTGTCTCATCTCGTGTGTGTGTGAATAGTGTGATGTGAGTCTCCCCTGTGTGCATGTGTAGTCTGTCCTCCTGTCAGGTCTACATGGTGATGGTGGTCGACAACGGTAGCGCTGTCCCATACATTCCACATATCTTCCTGTACCTGTTGTGTAAAGGTCAGTACTTCTCCTAGTTTGGTGAGCATGGGGCCCGTCAGTGTTCGTTTAACCTCGTGAGCGATTGAAAACACTGTCCGCAAGTTCACCATGCTTTCAATATGAACACGGGAAGGAAAAAAAAAACATTTAATGAACAATGGCCAAGACAATGGCTGTTGTAGCTGCCCAATCAGCCCCTGGTGGCTTCAGTCGGCGAGGACAGCCAGCTGTGAGAATCGGCCTGATTCTCGCCATGTGTACTGCTGCCTTCTCCCCAGATAGAATCCGTGTTTCACACCGAGTTAAATCCCCTACTGATGTTGTTCTACGAGTCAAATGCCGTCTCATAGTAGCACTCTTCTTCTTCTTCTTTCAACTTGTTCTGTTTTTCAGGGGTCACCACAGCGGGTTTTATAGTTTCCATCGCTACCCTGTGAGGGCACAGCACCAATGGCGGATGTTGTTAACCCAGGCCTTGACCGATCCGGTATGGAGCCTCAACCGATCCCATATGGAGCCTCGACCGATCCCGTATGGAGCCTCGACCGATCTCGTATGGAGCCTTGACCGATCCGGTATGGAGCCTCGACTGATCCCGTATGGAGCCTCGACCGATCTCGTATGGAGCCGTGACTGATCCCGTATGGAGCCTCGACCGATCCCGTATGGAGCCTCGACCGATCTCGTATGGAGACGTGACTGATCCCGTATGGAGCCTCGACCGATCCCGTATGGAGCCTTGACTGATCCCGTATGGAGCCGTGACCGATCCCATATGGAGCCTCGACTGATCCCATATGGAGCCTCGACCGATCTCGTATGGAGCCGTGACTGATCCCGTATGGAGCCTCGACCGATCCCATATGGAGCCTCGACTGATCCCGTATGGAGCCGTGACCGATCCCATATGGAGCCTCGACCGATCCCATATGGAGCCTCGACTGATCCCGTATGGAGCCGTGACCGATCCCATATGGAGCCTCGACCGATCCCGTATGGAGCCTTGACTGATCTGGTATGGTCTCATCAATCCGAATAATGATTTGGCAAAATTTTTATGTCGGATGGCAGCACTCTTATGAATTTTAATTTACTTGCCAGGGCAACGTCTCTAATAAAATGGCTGGTTGGGCCACTGTATTGGCAAGTCGTGGTCACATTCTTGTCAGCATCTTGTTCACAATAGCTGTTTTGTGGTTAAATTGCTGCTTCAAAATGTAGATGTCTACTATCAAAAAATTATGTTTAACTCTTAGTTGTTTATCCAATCAGAACTTTTTTGAGGCAATTTCAACTTTGTTTTATCAAATGGAAAATTAGAAGTGGGCTTGGGGGCAGTGAACCATCCGCCATCTTGTGACGGCTGCATGTTACTACAAAATGATGTCAGACTGGGCTGCTCAATGAAAGGAGACGTAAAAACATTTTCGGTGCAAACCTTGGAAAAAGACAGGGGACAAAAAAGAGTGCCAATTCAGGTGCAACTTTAATATTTAGCAAAAAAAAGAAGAAGAAAAAAAACTTGCAGCAGGTACATTAGTAAACATTGCATGGCCAGAGCATGAAGAGGTGAAGTGAGCAGGGCCGCTGACCAGGGAGCTACTAGATGTGTTAGCATGTCACCTGGTTATAGGAGAGGCTAGTCTGGGCCACCTGGTGAGCAGAGATCAACCCCTGGGCCCAGCTGGGGGCAGCCTTCTCCAGCAGGGCTGCGGGCTAGTCATGCACACCACCATGCAGGGAAGAGAGACATGTACGATATACATAGAGAGAGAGAGAGAGAGAGAGAGAGAGAGAGAGAGAGAGAGAGAGAGAGAGAGAGAGAGAGAGAGAGAGAGAGAGAGAGAGAGAGAGAGAGAGAGAGAGAGAGAGAGAGAGAGAGAGAGAGAGAGAGAGAGAGAGAGAGAGAGAGAGAGAGAGAGAGCGCGCGAGAGACGCAGAGAGCCAGACAGATGCAGAGAGAGACAGATGCAGAGAGAGACAGATGCAGAGAGACAGATGCAGAGAGAGAGACAGATGCAGACAGACATACAGACAGACAGACAGATGCACAGAGAGAGAGAAACATGCAGAGACAGAGAGACAGAAAGACACAGACAGATGCAGAGAGACAGTGACAGAGATGCAGAGAGAGACAGATGCAGAGAGAGACAGATGCAGAGAGAGAGACAGATGCAGACAGACATAGACAGACAGACAGATGCACAGAGAGAGAGAAACATGCAGAGACAGAGAGACAGAAAGACACAGACAGATGCAGAGAGACAGTGACACAGATGCGGCGAGAGACAGACAGAGAGATGCAGAGACAGACAGACAGATGCAGGGTCAGAGACAGATGCAGAGAGACAAACAGACAGACAGACATGCAAATTTTGAAAAAGACCAAAGTCATGAAGGATATGACAAGAGCCAAAGGAGACGTTGAGGGCAGAAGAGAGAGTGAAAGAAAGGAAGAAAGAAAGGAAGTAAATAAGAAAGAAAGGACATAACAAGAAAGAAAGACAGAAAGAAAGAAAGAAAGAAAGAAAGAAAGAAAGGATAGTAAGGAAGAAAGAAAGGATAATAAGGTAAGGAAAAGCAGAGAATACGAGGTGTAAAAAGTGGTCAGATGAGAACAGGTCAAGGCAACACGCTTGTTAATGTAGCTGCTGAGACGAGGCCGTGAGAGAAGGTGACGCTCTGAGGCCTGTTATGATCAGTATCGCAGAGCTTAATGTGAGACACGAGGTACTGCTTAAATACCATGGCAACGCCCTTATCCATACACCAGTAGACCAAACACACATACACACACACACACACACACACACACACTTACTTTGGCAATCTTGGCCTCATCCTTCTTCTTGCCCTTCTGCAGGGCAGCGAAGTGATGCCTGGCGCTGTCAAAGTCCACCATCTTCCTGTCTCGCTTTGCTATGCGGGCCTGAGGGGGGAGGTTGGGTCAGGTGAAGTCGTAAAATTCAGATGAATGAGAACGTACGTGCAGGCGAAGGGGATCGATTTTTTTTCCTGAATTTTGCACGTCTAAAATAAACAACAGAACAAGTTATTTCATACTTCACAGTTCTGACAGAACATGACATGGACCGTCTACCATCTGACAGAACCGGCACTTCCATCCATCCATTATGCAAGCCGCTCACACGGGGATGCTGGAGCCTGTCCCGGCAGTCATGGGGCGACAGGCGGGGAGACACCCTGGACAGGTCGCCAGGCCATCACAGGGCCCACACACACACACACATTCACACCTAGCGCCAATTTAGTACGGCTGATTCACCTGACCTACATGTCTTTGGACTGTGGGAGGAAACCTGAGCTCCTGGAGGAAACCCACGCAGACACGGGGAGAACATGCAAACCACACACAGAGGATGACCCGGGACGACCCCCAAGGTTGGACTACCCCGGAGCTCGAACCCAGGACCTCTTGCTGTGAGGCGACCGCGCTAACCACTGCGCCACCGTGCCGCCCAGATCTGGCACTTGCTTTTACAAAACGAGTGATTGCACTTCTTAAAAGGCTGTTGGCCGCCTTGACCGACAAAATGACGACTACTTCACAGTGAATGATGATCCTTGGGCCATGCTGCTTTCAGAGAGGGAATATAAGTTTTTAACACACAACACACAGGCATACGGACCTTGATTTCAGGAAACTGGGCCAGGTACGAGTCCATGGAAGTCAAAGAATTTTCTGAGATCTTCTGACTGTAGTCTGTCCAAAGCATGTCTGTGTCCTGCAAGATGCACATGTGCAATTTCAACAATCACATCTTCTGTTTTGTTCTTGTTTTGTATGTGGAGTGTAGTACTCACAGGAAGCTAAGCCATCTGTGTCTACTGTTAAACTCAGCCTCGTTCAGCAGCAGCATCTTAACAGTCATGTGCATTTAGAGTTGGACAAGTCGTCCAACGCTAAATTCACTTTAAAGTGGGACCAAGTCCTTTTTTTCAAAGTCCCGAGTCAAGTACCAAGTCCTTAACTTTGAGTTTACCGTCCCATACAAATCATTATGTGCTTTTTATCTTTGGGTTTGGAGAAGGCGTCAAGTCCTTCAAGTCAAAAGGCTCAAGTCCAAGTCAAGTTACGAGTCACGGGTGTTAAAAGTCAACGCCATGTTGCGAGACTTTTCAGTTTTGTTAAATCAAGTCTAAAGTCATCAAATTCGTGACTGGAGTCTGACTCGAGTCCAAACCTCTGGTGTAAGCACTCAACAGGTTAGTAGTGACGTGAGGTTTCAGTGGTTCTGAATTTCAAATTTAGCTTGACAAGGTCACGAACCGGCTCAACAGTTATGCTGAGAAACCGTCTGGGATTTAAGGTAGGCCTGGAAAAGGAGCACATTTAAGTCTGTCTGGAATGGAGTAATCCATCCTGTAACTCTGATAGAAGACAGGAAGGAGTTCATTCCATCATTTTGAGGCCTCCTGAGGGAAGAGTCTGGACCCAGAAACGACCCTTTGGAAGCAGCTATAGAAACTAGGCCCCCACTGGTAGAACAAAGACGGCTTGCAGAAGTGCTAACATGGTTTGTGGGTAAGTTGGTGAAGTTCTTTTTTTTCCCCCTTTTTCTCCCCAATTGTACTTGGCCAATTACCCCACTCTTCCGAGCTGTCCCGGTCTCTGCTCCACCTCCTCTGCCGATCCGGGGAGGGCTGCAGACTACCACATACCTCCTCCCATACATGTGGAGTCACCAGCCGCTTCTTTTCACCTGACAGTGAGGAGTTTCACCAGGGGGATGCAGCATGTGGGAGGATCACGCTATTCCCCCCAGTTCCCCCTCCCCCCCGAACAGGCATTCCGACTGACCAGAGGAGGCGCTAGTGCAGCCACCAGGACACACCCTCATCTGGCTTCCCTCACACAGACACGGCCAATTGGGTCTGTAGGGACGCCCGACCAAGCTGGAGGTAACACGGGATTCGAACCGCCGACCCCCCTGTTGGTAGTCAACAGAATAGACCGCCACGCTACCTGGACGCCCAAGGAAACAAGATTTTTAATGGATTTCAGTAAAAAAAGAGAATGAATGGATCTCATCCATGGAAGAACGTTGACAACAGCCATGATGTAAATGCAGCTAAATGTTGACTCGTGATGACTGGTAGGTTTCTTTATCAGCTCCTGTAATGGATAACCAACGGAGCACCTGAGACTTGGTTTCTGTTTTCAGAACAAATCTGGCTTGTAAACGAGATTAAATTCCCGTGAATCTATGAAACCAATTTCCACGATGGCAAACAAGTAAAATGGAATATTCCTCCTTTATTAGCATTGGACTTTAGCGGATACCTAAAGTTCAGCTCGTATCAGAAACTGGTGCATCTCTATCCATGTAATGGGGCAAATTTTATCGACATGCTGTTGAGGAACCAAGTGGAATTGTATTAGTTATGTATTAATTAGTTTTCATAGCCAAACAAAGTGAGCTGGGCTGGCAGTGAAGCTTTTCTCCCTCTCATATGAGTTTCACAGTGTTGACCAAAACAGGAGGAATCATTTTGTGATCGCAATGCATGATGAGTTCAAGTAAAATGGCTGCAGAAACAGCATGTCGGCGTGGTCTTTTCTGCAGACTTTCTCCTCTAGTGGTTAAATCATGATCTGAGAAAATGTATTTACGGGGACAAAGTAGGCTGGTTTGAACGAGGCTGCAGGAAACACTAGCGTCTACAGTGTTTACCTCCAAGTTATTGTCCATCTCCTTCTCTATCATCTCCTTCAGATGGACGGATTGAAGGAGAGAAACATGCAGTTAATAAAGGAAAGCAAAAAAAAAGAAGAAGGTAGACTGGAGCAGAAGAAAGGCAGTGAGAAGGTTAGAAAATCAGCTTTCAAGATTTCTGGCTCATTGTCCCACAAAACAAGGCAATTCTATGGACTCCCCTGCTGCAGATGTAAAGGGAACAATTTCAATACCAAATGATTTTGTTTTTATTTTGCTAATTTATTTTCCCTTTTCAGGTTCTGTCTTGATTATATATTGGAAGAATCTAATAGACTGGAGAAAATAATCATAATTTCACCGAACACAAAACATAGATTCTGTAATGTGGAAATCCCTTCCATCCATCCATTATCCAAACCACTTATCCTGCTCATGGTTGCGGGGATGCTGGAGCCTATCCCAGCTGTCATTGGGTGGCAGGCTGGGAGACACCCTGGACAGGCCGTCAGGCCATCACAGGGCCCACACATACATTCACGTCTAGGGACAATTCAGTATGGGGGATTCACCTGACCTACATGTCTTTGGATTGTGGGAGGAAACCGGAGCACCCGGAGGAAACCCACACAGACACGGGGAGAACATGCAAACTCCACACAGAGGATGACCCGGGACGACCCCCAAGGTTGGACTACGCCAGGGCTCGAACCCAGGACCTTCTTGCTGTGAGGCGACCGCGCTAACCACTGTGCCACCATGCTGCCCGTAATGTGGAAATATTTTTGCATATTCTGCACATCATCTGTTGACCCCTGGAATCACTTCCTGATGCCCTGGGTGGCCCCCCTCCCTTGAAAACCACTAAGCTGGAAGAACAAAACAGGACTGCAACAGGAAGAAATAAAGAAAATGGGGAAAGCATGATATCTTTAGGACACATACAAGTCGTTCAGCAGAACATGCTGTTGGGTTATAGCCGAGGAGCCATTAGATATGTGTCAGAAGATACCAGGAGACACACACACACACACACATACACACGTGATGCTGGCTGATCTCACCTCTGCCAGGGCATCCACCTCCTCCTTGCCAAACCACTCTGGCTCGTACATATCCGCCAGACAGTCCTGCAGCCGCCGAGACGCATCGTGCATGGCTAAGAAGACGCAGAGAGAAACAACAGAGACAGTCAACGCAAACAGGCAGACACACAAACACACACATGTACACGCAATGAAAAAAAGGGCGGAAGCAGATCCATACATACTACATACTATTATTTTCTAAAGCAATCGCAATCAAGCAACCCAGAGTTTACCAAATGCTGCAGAGCAGCGACAGCGTACACAGAGACAGGGTCACACAGGAGAAGGAAAGAGGACCGGACGAGCGATGTCAACGTACACTGTCCTAATGCAGAGTACAGCATGTGCAGAATAAATGCATGAAGGAAGGCTTCACTGATACATACAGCACACTAGTGTTTGGGTAGAGAAGAGGGTACGTATAGCATCTAAACCAAGGACAGAGACAATTCACTTTAGTCAGTTAAAAACAAGTAGAATTTTTGCAAAGCTTCATCACTGAACTTCATCTGTCATGATCAAGTTTCCTTCTGTGGTAGATAACAATACCAAATTAAGTGTTATTTCAATTTTCATGAATATTTATAAAATGTTAATATATTATATAATAGTATATAATATATTTATATATAATATAAATAATAAAATTAATTATATATAATTAATTGTATTATTCATATTATATATAAATATATTAGATTATATATTATATATAATAATATATTATATAATAGTATATAATATAATATATTTATATATAATATAAATAATAAAATTAATTATATATAATTAATTGTATTATTCATATTATATATAAATATATTAGATTATATATTATATATAATAGTATATAATATAATATATTTATATATAATATAAATAATAAAATTAATTATATATAATTAATTGTATTATTCATATTATATATAAATATATTAGATTATATAATATATATAATAATATATTATATAATATTAATTTTAATATAGTAGATGTGGTTAGACTGACAGTAAATTGTCTGCCGCTGGTCCTGCTGTCAATGCACTAACTAGCACACCAAACCAAACCTAGACTCAAAACCAAATGCAGCAAAAACAGCAAGTCAGTAGGACTGTCAGGTTTTAACCGGCGGGACTCACAAAGACAGACGTGCTTCCTTACTTTTAACTGCCACTAGGTAGGCTTTCAAGTCTTTCTGCAATTTAATGCCTTCTGCCTGAAAATGCAACACAGTGTGTGTGAGCAGGAGTTTGCTTGGGAGGGTGTATACAGATGGATGGATGAAGAGGAGAAAGGGAAGAGGAAGGAGGAGAAAATGCCCAAAGTATCCATTTAAAGACATTCATTCTAGTATTGACCTTTGACATGCTGTTTTTCTTAGAACAAAAGACGAAAAAACAAACTGGCGGCAGCGTGAAGACAACTTCACTGCTGATAACTTTGTTAACCTTTTGTTACCTTTTTACGTTAACCACACATTTGAAATTCAAAACTGAAACGGAAACACGTTTAATCATGGCAACCGTGTTGACCCGCTGCTAACCTTACCCAAACAGCAGCACTGCACCATTTCATGTGTAAAAGTCGTTACTAAATGTGTTTGTCACACGAGTATTAACTAAATCACAATTTACACCACACTAAATACACATGGGTTGCACCACCCCAACTGTTATTACTGTAATGACCACGGATGTGTAGACTCACTAGCCTCTGGCTAACGGGCCGGACCCTTTGGTTGACTGGTTAGCACGGTCACCCATGGCCCAGATAGCATCCGGATGTGGGCCACTTCAGGCAATGATGCGGCACTGACGGTCTTCTTCTGGTCCTGACAAAACGGATGTGACCCTGAAGTGGCCCGTGTGGTAAATGGTGAATATGGCCCAAATATCACAAAACAAATATGGGCCACCTTTGGCAAATATGTGGCACGTGTGGCATTGTTATGGCTTGGTTCTGGCCCAGATCTGGCAAACAGGAGCGGACCGCCCAAGTGCCATCATTCCATGCGGTATGTGGGCCGGATGGAGTGTAGGGTGTGGGACGGGTCTGGGCCACAGCAATTTTGCTATCTGGGGGAGCGGGGAACCCAGGTTCGATTCCCGCCTGCCCCCTGAATTCGCGCTACATTACTAAGAATTTAGTTATTACTGAATTCTTATACGTACCAAAAAGGAGGCGCTGCTGTTGTCGTTAGCTTAACAGAGCTCTGCAACATTTTATCAAGACAGCAGCAATAACACCAATAGATCCAACTTAAACTACAAAAAACACAAAAAATGGGGCATCCGGGTAGCGTGGCGGTCTATTCTGTTGCCTACCAACACGGGGATCACCGGTTCGAATCCTCGTGTTACCTCCCGCTTGGTTGGGCATCCGTACACACACAGATGTGGGTATGTGTCCTGGTCGCTGCACTAGCGCCTCTTCTGGTCGGTCAGGGCGCCAGTTCGGGGGGGGGGGACAGGGGGGAATAGCGTGATCCTCCCACTTGCTACGTCCCCCTGGTGAAACTCCTCACTGTCAGGTGAAAAGAAGCGGCTGGTGACTCCACATGTATGGGAGGAGGCATGTGGTAGTCTGCAGCCCTCCCCGGATCAGCAGAGGGGGTGGAGCAGAGACCGGGACAGTTCAGAAGAGCGGAGTAATTGGCCGGATACAATTTGGGAGAAAAAAGGGGGACAATCAAAAAACAGTTGAGACTATTTGTAGCTGTTATTTGAAAACAGGGAAATATTAGTGGTTTTACATGATACCGACTGTCTTCTTGATTTGTACGATGATGCGGACATCTTGGTATGACATCGTCCCATGAGGCCAGCTCGCGGTTCCATATTTAAATGTGTGAACAGTTTTTGATTGGCTGGCTGCTGGTACATCTGCCTAGCAACAGATTACTTGAGTTTGAGCGGTGCAACCGAAAATCGTAAATCGCTGGTTTGAAACCAGCTGACAGCAAGAGTAACAACTTCACACATAAACATAAGCAGCAGGTTTACGAACGGCTGGTGCAGCGCTGCCCAGGCCGTCACGACTCGGTACGAGAATCAATGAAGCACAAGGACGTGCAAGAGTTTTTACGGACAAGGCGGGAGAGATTCTGACCATCTGCTTGTTGAAGTTCACCACCGTTTCCTCGAAGGCCGTGTCCCGCGTCTCGTCCGCTTTCCCAAGCTTCTGCAAGACCTGTGGGGGAACAAAGGGGACAATGAGACGACACAAAAAATACACCAAAAACGAATATAATGTATTTCAAAACCGCGTGTTTTGTCCATGCCCCGTGCACAGGTCACAGGAAGGCGTCAGGTGGAGCAGAAACGGCACAAACACTTGGAAGTTATTCATGGGCTTCGTCAGGTTTGTTCATCTGCATTTAGAGACAGTAACAGGCATTTAGACACCCAGATAGCAAAACTGCTGTGGCCCGGACCCGTCCCATACCCGACACTTGATCCGGCCCACATACCACGTGGGATGATGGCACTTAGGCAGTCCGCTCCTGTTTGCCAGATCTGGGCCAGAACCAAGCCATAGCAAAGCCGCATGTGCCACATATTTGCCAAAGGTGGCCCATATTTGGGCCATATTCACCATTTACCACACGGGGCCACTTCGGGGTCACATCCAGGTCACATGTTGCCGAGAGTGCCGCATCTTTGCCAAAAAAAGGCCCACATTTGATTTGGCATATTTGGGCCATATTTGCTATTATACATGTGGGCCACTTCAGGCTCACATCCATTTTGTCAGGGCCAGAAGAAGGACACCAGTTCTGCATCATTGCCTGAAGTGGCCCACATCTGGATGCTATCTGGGCAAGCTGTATCAATACAGATCATCCATCCATCCATCCATTATCCAAACTGGTTATCCTGCTCTCAGGGTCGCGGGGATGCTGGAGCCTATCCCAGCAGTCACTGGGCGGCAGGCGGGGAGACACCCTGGACAAGCTGCCAGACCATCACAGGACCGACACACGCACATTCACATTCACACCTAGGGACAATTTCGTACGGTCAATTCACCTGACCTACATGTGTTTGGACCGTGGGAGGAAACCGGAGCACCTGGAGGAAACCTACGCAGACACGGGGAGAACATGACAACTCCACACAGAGGACGACCCGAGACGAGCCCCAAGGTTAGACTACCCCGGGACTCGAACCCAGGACCTTCTTGCTGTGAGGCGACCGCGCTAACCAGTGCACCACCATGCTGCCTAGAAATCAGAACTTCAGATATAAATGTTTGTCTAGCTACTTGCTGCAGAGTTTCTAGTCCCCTTGTCAAACAGTAATGTCTCTTTCCAGAAATCAGGACCCGGCTACTCAATACAATCCACAGACCTTGCTATGAGCAGTTTCATGTAGGTGTAGTTCGGTCCAAGAAAATAGTTCCTAGCACTACAGGTAAGAGGAAAGACATGTGTTTTTGATTTTGGGGTGAACTGTCCCTTTAAGAACCCCCCCCCCCCGGTTCAGATGACATTTTCACCCTCTGGACCACTTGGGTCTAATCAGGCCCACCAACATTATTTGCAGGAATTCCAGTTTAATACTGGGTTCATGTGAGTATTTAACCTTATTTGTGATTAAAGTCTACATTTAGATTTAAATCAACTCATCCAGGGTAAATTACACTGGGATCCACCCCAGAATACACTTCTGATTCCTACAACAACAACATCTCAGACGTCCAGTGATAATGAATGCAAAGTTCATCACATGTTTCATAGAGAAGCGGTATGGATGTGACAGTTTGGGAGAAAAGGTGGAGTTTTACAGCGGGAGCCATCAAACAGCCCTCCATGAAGCCATCAGCCGTTGCAGTCTATGTTCTTCCTCAGTTACTGCGGACAGCACTGAAGACTCATATTGTAACATAGGACACAAATGCTTCCTATTAATACAACTTGCCGTCCCCTTTCTGATGGTTAAAGGTGTGTGTGTGTGTGGGGGGGGGCAGGTATTTAAACCTTCTACAGGCGGAACTACAAAGCAGCAGTGGTGCAGAAAGCATGAAGTTAAAATAGGGATCTTACATTGTCTAAATTGGTCAGTTGTAAGCCACATGTCTGTCGGTACAGAGGTCAGGTTCAGATGCAGTCTGCATTGTTCTCTATAGAGGACATTTGTTTTCTCAGTCTGTACCCAAGTAACACTCAAAACAGGGTATAAACAATCAAGTACAGCACCACAACAACACAAGTGTGTTATAGTGTGCACAGGCTATTTAAGGCAGTGATCGCTGAGGGCACAAAACCATGTCACTGTGTTACCTGACTGTGGGAACCTTTGTCTATAGCCTCTACGCTCTCAGGGTTTGCATTGCAGCGAGTCTGAAGGTGTCAGGAAAGCCTGTCAAAATACATTTTAAAGAGCTCAAAAGTAAGGCAATTTAGGAGAAAGACAAACATGAAAAACTTTGTCTTCCTATACGAGAGAATAATTACATTGGCAAAACACTAAAATCCAAATATATTTTTAGTCTGGTCAGTTTAGCAAGAATTGAGCTTTTAAGCCTCGTTTTCCCTCTAAAAGGGGAAAAATTAATCATCTCCATCTTTTGCCCCCCCGCCTTTTCTCCCCAGTTGTACTTGGCCAATTACCCCACTCTTCTGAGCCGTCCCGGTCGCTGCTCCACCCCCTCTGTTGATCCGGGGAGCGCTGCAGACTACAACATGCCTCCTCCCATACATGTGGAGTCGCCAGCCGCTTCTTTTCACCTGTCAGTGAGGAGTTTCACCAGGGGGGTGTAGCGCGTGGGAGGATCATGCTATTCCCCCCAGTCCCCCCCCCTCCACGAACAAGCGCCCCAACCGATCAGAGGAGGAGCTAGTGCAGTGACCAGCACAAATACCCACATCCGGCTTCCCACTCGCAGACACGATCAAATGTGTCTGCAGGGACGCCCGACCATGCCGGAGATCATCTCCATCTTTTGAGTTTCATACCTGATGTCAATATCTTGTAGGATTAACACAAATCATCTGCCTAATTCTGGCACTTGCTCCTCGAAAGTTCTTCACACACAAGTGAAACTGCGTTGCAATGAACTCAAATATTTTACTCCAGGGCAAAAATGTTAATTTCTTCTGAGAAAAACAAAACTTAAAGAATGGATAGGAGACTACACCCAGATAGCAAAATTGCTGTGGCCCGGACCAGTCCCACACCCGACACTACACTCCTGTTTGCCAGATCTGGGCCAGAACCAAGTCATAGCAATGCCGCATGTGCCACATATTTGCCAAAGGTGGCCTATATTTGTTTTGTGATATTTGGGCCATATTCACCATTTACCACACGGGCCACTTCAGGGTCACATCCAGATCACATGTTGCCCAGAGCACCACATCTTTGCCAGAAAAGGCCCACGTTTGATATTGTTTGTTGATTGGCATATTCATGCCATATTTGCTATTATACATGTGGGCCACTTCAGGCTCACATCCATTTTGTCAGGGCCAGAAGAAGGCCACCAGTGCCGCATCATTGTCTGAAGTGGCCCACATCCGGATGCTAACTGGGTGGCCTACCTACAGTGTTTTATTATGTCCAGCACTCTTTAGGTTTCCACCGGGTTCTGAGCTGTTCCTGTTCCCGTTTGTGTTGGAGGAACGTTATCAAGACTTTACCACGAGCTCCCTGTAAAAGTGGACCCCAATCACACATGTTCGACTGCCTCACAAGCACCTCACACCAGGGCTCTCAAGTCTCACGCATTGGGCGTGAGACACACGCATTTCAACTCGTTTACACGGTCACCCTAAGCTAGCTAGTTGAATCCCTGCAAATTTCAGCAGCTATACTGACACTTGTTTTTTAGTCTTAGTTCAGGACCCATTATTCATAAAGCTTTTCTCTTAGGCCACCACTAAGAGTACTTATAAATTGCACTAAAAGTTTTTAGTTTTTTGTTAAGAGTAATTCACAAAGCATTTGAGACCAACTTGTAGGAGGACTTTACCAACTTAAGATGAGATAAAAGTTATGCTTTGTTTGACAGCTATTTCCTCATATTTTATCCAGACCTTAATTAATAATTATTAATTATTGCATTTGTCTTCAAAGATGTCAGGGAAGAGGCAAATGAGCATTCTTTCATGCTTCGCTGTGAAGGATCAGCTCCCTAAAAAGGTGGCCAGGTTAGAGGAGGACACTGTGGAGAAGGCAGTAGTGGAGGACACTGTGGAGGAGGCAGTGGAGGAGACAGCGGAGGAGACAGCTAGGGTGTCAGTGGAAGAAAATGATGAGGACACCATAGTAGATGAGACAGTGGAGAAGCCGCTTAAATCATTTGGAATATTCAAAAAAGTGAGATTGATGAGCTTGGTGTTTTACTGTAAGACAGATTGTAACCTGACATCGACCCTGTCGTTTGTATTCATAATGAACGTGTATACGGGTTTACTGCGCATGTTACGTGACATTCTCCTGTTCTCGTTCAGGTCACCAGTTCTACCTGCACTAAAAAAATTATGAATTAAATAAATATTTTTATTTGTATGAATTTATGTGTCATTTATCAGATCAGACCCCCGTCCCCACCCCAACCAATCCCCCACCAGCACCACCGCCAAAATCTCACTCTGAACTCAGTTCACAACTTGAGAGCCCTGTCACACCCAGGCACGATCTGTGTTGGTGTTTTTCCCACAACATCATAATTAAGGTTGCTCCAGGACCATCATAGCAACGGACCAATCCCGTTGTTGTGATGTCGTGCCTTTGTGACAAGGGGAAAAATACCAAAGCTAACCTAAACTGTAAAGTGCCTATAAACTGCACAGTAGACTGGTTAAGTTTTACAACCTCCAACCCGCTTTAATCACCATTCCGTGCTAAGCTACAATTGAGGTCGCCACTTGTGTATGTCATAAGTCCTCGCCTGTAATTTAAAGTGACACACCATAACTCTACACCAGCAAAACCTCAACCTCAACTTAACCTAACACTTAACTGATAGCTAACCTTAACCTAGCTGATAGCTAACCTTAACCTTGCTAATAGCTAACCTTAACCTAGCTGATAGCTAACCTTAACCTTGCTGATAGCCAGTGATTAAAGTGGGCCGGAGCTCCCCGGATCCCGACACCGGCACTTCCCCTCCTCCTCCTCCCCCAAGTCAACCGGAGCTGAGATCCGGCAGCACTCTAGACAGGAGTAATTTCAACCTTTTTGTCACAGTAAAATTTAAAACAAAAAACATGATGCAGCCAATTCACAAGCATTACAAAATAAATCGCAAATAAAGTCGTTCTTCTATTTTTATACTACTTTACTTTTTCTAAAAGTTTGAATGACATCACGTCCTCACGTGACCCGCACCTGCCTGCTGTGTGGCTTCACCAGACTTGACATCAAAAGAGACTGGCTTCACACTCACGGGTCAGGGTCAGTTCACCGCACCAGGCAGACAAGACTCGAGAGAGCGTCAACCTGCTACCTGCACTATTATCTTGGATCGGGGGGCATAAAGAGGGAGTATCTTCAGTGTATTTCCAATAGTATTTCCAATAGTTTTGTCTAGCTCTGCTGTGGTTTTCATTCAAGCAACTAACGTTAGCGAACGTAACGTTAGCTAGCTAGCTAACTAGCTATCTTCCACCCGGTAACGTTGCTAGCTAGTTGCTGACGTTGCTGGCTAGTTGTTTGAATGCTGCTAGGCAAGCTAACTATCGGTAGCATCCGGTAATGTTACCGGTAGCTAGCTAGTTATGTTTGTCCAACCTTAGCTCTGGCCATGCAATATGGGATGGATGGAAGGGTGGAGACAGTAGGTAGGGGCTGGGATGGATGGAAGGGTGGAAACAGTAGGTAGGGGCTGGGATGGATGGAAGGGTGGAGACAGTAGGTAGGGGCTGGGATGGATGGAAGGGAGGAGACAGTAGGTAGGGGCTGGGATGGATGGAAGGGTGGAAACAGTAGGTAGGGGCTGGGATGGATGGAAGGGTGGAGACAGTAGGTAGGGGCTGGGATGGATGGAAGGGTGGAGACAGGTAGGGGCTGGGATGGCAGGGTGGAGACAGGTAGGAAGGGGCTGTTTTGTTTCAGCATTCAATTTTTATTGCTGAAAAACTGGTTTGTTTTATATTATGATGGGAATTGGAACATTAAATGTTGTGATGACTATTAGTAAATTCATGAAGTCTGTTCAGTGGCACTTTCAACTAATACAAAAGACTGATTAAAATGCATTTCAATTTTTAAATTGAACATGTAGCCAGTGATTTATTGAGCATGTAGTGTGTGTGTGTGCATGTGCTCGTAGGGTTAATTTCCTGATTTGAGACGCAGTATTGAGGCCGACTATCACTCCCGCACTTTTGCCCACCTCTCTAATACAGAGATCCCCCACTTACCAAATCCCACTTTAACCCCTGCTGATAGCTAACCTTAACCTAGCTGATAGCTAACCTTAACCTTGCTAATAGCTAACCTTAACCTAGCTGATAGCTAACCCACAGCCGTCTTCCCCCCCCCGCCCCGAGTCACAAAGGCACAAAGGCACAGCAGCGCCACAACGTGACGGGTCAGCTGCAGTGATGGTGCTGGAGCAACACTAATCATGACGTCACAGGAACGGCACCAACATGGCGGTATCAGACACACCGCACACCCAGAGCCACCCTTTAGAAAAGCATACTGTGCTGTTCACATATGCGGGTAAAGACGTAGAGACTGCAGAGACAGGGGTTAAAACGACCACAAAGGTATCAGAAGGAAGGTATCAGAAACTGGCACAGAATACGTTTAGCTGGTTATGATCACAGAGTGGTATTAGAGGGAAGATGGCGGCACGAATTCACGTTTGCGGTGGCCTCATCCAGCACCGTCCTACCATGCAGGGTCTTTGTCCACGTCTGCGTCTAAGTTTGTCTTGGTTTGACGGCTGGGAGAGCCTGGTCTGCTCAGTCCGGTGGGCCCAGGGACCACGGCCCTGCCCGGAGCTGCGCCCGAACAGGAAGCACCGAGGGCGGTCTGACAGGACGCGGAAGCGCGGCAGGCTAAGCTAACTGCTAGCCCACGCAGTTCCGACGGTCATCCTGGCTGGCCTTCGCTCTCCGTGACAGTGATTTTTTTTTAAAATATAATTTGGATGTATGTGTAAGTTTGGATATATGTGTTCTTGTAATGTGGATAAAGTGTTCCGGATTCCTGATAAAAAGTCCCCGTTTAGCGCACCAAGGACATCCGCAGTGTGTCGTTTATCCAAACGAAAGGAAGCGGCGGGGCGGGATTCGCTCGGGAGGGAGATTGATTTGACTGACAGCCAATCACGGCCGGGCATTTTTAGAAGAACGTGGACGTCAAGATGCTATTGGCTAGTTTCAGGTAGACGATCGCTTCTCGCTCTCGTATCCGTCACCGGACCTTTCTGTTAGTGTACCCCTGCAGGGTGAGGTAACTACAGAATTACTGCGTTTGTTGGGGAGAGAAGATAAATCTTATTAGCAAAATTAAAGCGAAACCTTTTTTTTTTCGCGGGAATTTCTGGAACATAGATGTAAATCAAGCGCAGATAAATGAGGTACCAGAAATGAAAATACCTTCTTCGTTTCGTGGGATATTTCAAAGCGCACGCCTTCGTGCCTCACATCCGGTTGCATTGAGGAAATCATCCTGATCTCTGTTCAACGTCATATCCGGACTGACTCCCATGTGTTGAGGCCTGTGCATACATGCTTACCTCCAGTGTCCTGGTGTTGTTCCATTTATTTCGTTTTTTTTATGGTTTGTTGTTTGTTGTTTGTGGGAGGGGGGAGGGTCTGCAAGTAGTACTAGAAACTGCTGTGTACTGGACTCGGATTCAGTATCTGTAAAATCTGTGACGATTATCTGTTTTCTACTCCATTGTTTGGATCTTTAGTGGGAAACCTTCAAAAGACTTTATTAGTCATTTTGGTTTATCTAGATTTAATCCACAAGGCAGGGGACAGGCAAAAGCACGTGTTGGATTAGAGAGAGAGAGAGGGAGAGAAAGAGAGCGAGCGAGCGAGAGACAGAGAGTGAGTGAGAGGGCGAGTGAAAGAGAGAGAGAGAGAGAGAGAGAGAGAGAGAGAGAGAGAGAGAGAGAGAGAGAGAGAGAGAGAGAGAGAGAGAAGAAATGAGGCGGAGGCTGTTCCTTTAGGCAGCAGTGGGCATAACTGTTGGACAAGGTCACCGGCTAATCTGATCAAATGGGCGACTCGCGGCACATGGAGGAGCCTCTAACACCCCGGCCACCTGCCGCCCTAATCCTGTCTACCACCACGGATGGCATGCAGCGAAGAATCAGGGACTTCCCCACTGCCCCCACTGCTCCCCCCCACCACACACACACACAACCATGTCACTCCATACTTGTGGGGACCCCTCACTGACTAAATTCATTCTCTAGCCCTTAACCCTTACCCTAACCTTAACCTTAACCAAATCCTAATTCTAACCTTAACCCTTAAACACAGTCCTCACCCTAAAATAGACCCTTTTCCTCATGGGGACCCATAAAATGTCCCCATAAGGTTGGTGGTTCCAGGTTTTTGTATCCTGATGTGGACATTTGGTCCCCGTTAGGACAGGAAAAACCTGCTACACACACACACACACACACACTGCCAACATAGCTCTTCCAGTGGCTGGCTGGAGGTCATGCAGTCATCCGAGCCCACTCCATTTTCTCTCTTTCATTCCCACTCCACACCCCACGCTGCACCAAACCGTCTTAGCAAGTCGCCCAGAAAAGTGTTGAGCACGTCTGTTATTTGTGTCTGGGGGGAAAGGACACCCCCTGCCTATGGGGTAACGATGAGATCGATTGTTTAAAGAAACAAAACCAAAATCAAATGGCCTATTTCCCTCATTTCCTTGCTTCAGGGTGACGCTATCTCCACACTAGAGAAGGTGTAACTCATCCTGCACTGGCTCAGGAAGCTGACTTGTTGGAAGGGAGTCCTCCATCACTGGAGACTACTGACACTCGTTTTTAACTTGAAGTGTTTAAAAGTCTCAATCTGTGACGCATTTGAGCTTGATGGCTGGGAGAGCTGGAGCTGGATCGGCTGGAGGAGCCTGATCTGCTGCGTCCTGTGGGCCCAGGGACCACGGCCCTGCCTGGGGCCCAGGGACCACGGCCTTGCCTGGGGCCCAGGGACCACGGCCCTGCCTGGGGCCCAGGGACCACGGCCCTGCCCGGAGCTGTGAGGAGGAAACACCGAGGGCGGCCTGACAGGACGTGGAAGCAGGGGAGGCTAGCTAACTGCTAGCCCATGCAGACCGGCAGTCCGACAGTCATCCTGGCGTTCGCTGTCTTGGACAGTGAATTATTATTTATTATTATTTTAGATATATATTAGATATGTGTGTTCTTGTAGGTTGGATGTTTTTGTCTTTGTGTTGCACTGCTGTGGGCTGGGGAAACGGTGCATGGAATGAAATGACAAACAGATGTTCCTGATTCCTGGTTATAAAACCGAGGTGTATTTACATCCATAATTGACGAGTTTGTGCTATAGATTGAAGATGAGCATCTTGCGTCTTTCTCAACTGGTGGTAATAGAAAATATAACAGGAATAGAAAATATGGGCCAGTTTTCCTCCGATCTCTGCAACCACGAGCGATGTGAACGAACCCTTTGCAGCATCAGAACACAGTAGAAACTCAGATTCAGGACTTGTTTACTGTTAGTCCTTGTGAGAGACCTTTCAATAACCTCGGGAGGGACAGCAGGTAAATAAAGTGGAGCAAGCGACAGAATCCATAGTTCTGGTTTCTGTTGACCGCTATTTGTGCCATTTGCTCTGTTACGGAGGGACAAACACGACTGACTGGTCAGGTCATTATGCAAGTGACTGTGACCACTGCTGGATGATACAACGCTGATTATTAATCAGGACTAGGAAATTAAAAGTGGACAGAAAGAAGGCAAAGTTAATGGACATGTCTTCATACAAGACAGTCAAATCCTGTTATGTGCTCCGACCTTTCTATTATATGTCCCAATGGAGTCACTTTAGTATCAATAAAGTTTGGGGTTCTTTACGATTTTTAGTCCCCTGATTTCTCATCTCATCTCATCTCATCTCATCTCATCTCATCTCATCTCATCTCATCTCATCTCATCTCATCTCATCTCATCACATCACATCACATCTCATCTCATCTCATCTCATCTCATCTCATCTCATCTCATCAGCAGTAGCTTCTCCGGGGTGGGGTCGCGGAGGCAGCAAGCTAAGTAGGCCACTCCAGACGTCCCTCTCCCCAGTGACGCCCTCCAGCTCCTCCTGGGGGATCCCAAGACGTTCCCAGGCCAGATTGGACATACTATAGTCCCTCCAGCAAGTTCTGGGTCTACCCCGGGGCCTCCTCCCTGTTGGTCCTCCTGGACCACGCCGGAAGTCGGCCACCCCGGTCCCGAGAAGGTAATGGCTGCAGCGGAGGCGGAGTTGGCCCTGTTCAGCCCCGCCCACAGGTGCAGCCCCGCCCGCCCACAACTCCGGAGGGGGAGGGGTCTACTTTGCGAACTCACATGCTGGCTTCTCCAGTCACTTCTGCCCGCTGCAGGGTTCACAGAATAAATGGCCAACATGCAGCACTTCAACCACTGATTCCGCTGATATCCGCACTGCATGTGTAATAAAATACTGTTCTTAAACCCTTCATGTGGTGTGTCTCCCCCAGTAAGCAATACGTGTGTGTGTGTGTGTGTGTGTGTGTGTGTGTGTGTGTGTGTGTGTGTGTGTGTGTGTGTGTGTGTGTGTGTGTGTAACCCTTGGGGCCGGACCTGTGGGGTAAAATGCCAAATCAAAAGCACGGTGAGTAATCGACGTGGGCTGGAGAACGAGGCACGGTGACGTCATGAATGTGGGCGGGGCTGGTCGGGCTGGACGGCCAACTCCGCTTCCCCGCAGGCTGCAGCCGGTACTGCTTGAAGTTCTGGTCCCAGGCAACCAGCTGAACATAAAACTTATGGATGTAGAGCCACCAAACAACTGATATCGGCATTGGTATCGGTTGTTAGTTTTCTAGATAACCGGAAATCGGTTCATTTATTGCAGTAACTGCTTCTTGCACATCGGCCAGGGAAAACAGTTGTAAAAGCTTCTCCTCCAGCCTGTGTTGGGTCCCACTACCTTCCACACGGAGTGACAGATAAATGGGCGCGGGGGTGGTCAGGGGTCAGGGGTCAGGGGTCTGCAACCTTCCCTAGGAATGTCGGGGGGGAGAGAAATAGGAGGACAACCCAGAAACCCTACCCATCAGCATCACAACCTGCCCCTCCATTACATGTAAAACGTCCTCACAGAACCAAAACCATCATGGGCTGGAGCAGACAAGACCGATCAAAAACACCGGACGAGATTTAGAACCAGGTGTACAAAAACGTGGCACCTACAGAACTGAGATCTCCCATGAATAATTCCTCGTCCGTCTTACTTGTCATAAGAACTTGTTGACCCAAACGCACCACTGCAGGTTAATCAGAGGAATCTACTGAAGTCCAGCAGGGGCTTTTATTCTACTATCCTTCCTCTCTCGGATGGACACGCACCATTAGAATGAATACCTTGTCTTTTTAACAGTGAAGCTACCGTCTGTGGTGTTCTTGTGTTCGATCACCAGACTCTAGAATCCAAAGGAGTTGAATCAAGTGCAACTGGACTTGGTATACATCCGTGAAGACGTTTCGCCTCTCATCCAAGAGGCTTCCTCAGTTCGTGCTGAGACCAAGCTAGTCCAGCTTGGCCTAGTCAGAAAGACACGAACTGAGGAAGCCTCTTGGATGAGAGGCGAAACGTCTTCACGGATATATACCAAGTCCAGTTGCACTTGATTCAACTCCTTTGGATAACCGTGACCTGGATGAAGGAGAACATTCACAGACAGACTCTAGAAGCTTTAGAAGCTGTACCACATTACTTGCAGGACACAAGTATTTTTACACTTTTAGTTCCCGCTACAAAAGTGAAAAGGGGAAACTGCTGTTTTCCATGAAGGAGTAACAGACAAAAGCCACCGCTTCACGACTGGCTGCACAAAGAATCCTTCAATAAACAGGAAGAGATTTGAAATTTAGCCCCAAAAATAGAAAAGGCGCCAAACGCGCCACTCTCGCATGGCCCCTCTGAAATGAACCCATGTTCCTTCATATCAATAAATCAACGGCACGAGTGGACTCATTTTGTTTCTGATTGTTGACATTGTTGATAGCCGCGCTTTGTGAAGATACTCTGCTTTTCATATTGATATTCATATCAACTCGGGGGAACTCGTCTTCCTTTTAAACGACTCGAAGACACATGCTAGGATGCACTGGGACACATCAGCGGCGGTGTTTCCTCAGGTCCTCGGGGGTTGCAGGTCTTTCAACATCGCACCCCCTCTCTCAGGTGACCCAGCCAGGGTTGCTGAGGCCCTGGCTTGTGTCCCAGCAGCATTGGCCCACGGATCACTCCTTCTGATCCAAGGCCCTCTCTGCAGCCTCCATGGAAGACTCAATGGCTTACACAGAGAGAGTCTAGAGCAGGGGTGGGCAGTCCTATCCAGGAAGGGCCGGTGTGGGTGCAGGTTTTTGTTCCAACCAAGCAGTTGCACACCTGATCCTACTGGTCCACCAATAGAGACTTTGCTGGGGAACTTGATCAGGAGACGCCTTCACCCACACTGGCCCTTTCTGGATAAGATTGCCCACCCCTGCCACCCCACTTCTATGGGCTCACAACGCGCCTTCCAGCCTCTCCTCCAGCACTGATCCGCCAGCTCCTGGTACTTGGACCGGGCTTGGACTGGACTTTTAAACAAATTACATAGTCATGAAAAATGAAGCCTTCAGTCCAAGCTAATCCCCCATCTCTTACAACGTTTCTAAGAAAGTTCTGCCAATGCGAAGTCGTGGTGTTGCCCTGCGGTTGGTGGAGGAGTTTGGGTGTAATGCACCTTTACCGCCGGATGTGCCCGGCGGTAGAGGTGCAGGGCTGCAGCAGGAATGGAGGCGACCTCTATGTGATGACTAGCTTAGCTTGACAGCTGCCTGCCAGGACACTTTGAAGAACCTCAGGTTGTGAGTCAACACTACATCCACCGAGTCACCGTTCACATGTCTCCCAAAGACCAGTCTCAGCGGCGCATGTGTCCCCAGTCTCAGCGGCACATGTGTCCCCTGTCTCAGCGGCGCATGTGTCCCCAGTCTCAGCGGCGCACGTGTCCCCTGTCTCAGCGGCACATGTGTCCCCTGTCTCAGCGGCGCATGTGTCCCCTGTCTCAGCGGCGCATGTGTCCCCTGTCTCAGCGGCGCATGTGTCCCCTGTCTCAGCGGCGCATGTGTCCCCTGTCTCAGCGGCGCATGTGTCCCCTGTCTCAGCGGCGCACGTGTCTCCTGTCTCAGGGGCGCACGTGTCCCCTGTCTCAGCGGCACACGTGTCCCCTGTCTCAGCGGCGCATGTGTCCCCTGTCTCAGCGGCACATGTGTCCCCTGTCTCAGCGGCACATGTGTCCCCTGTCTCAGCGGCACATGTGTCCTCTCCAGCCGTGGTTTCACTGGTTTCACTGCTGGTGAGTCACACTTCCAGCCTCCACTGACTCACAACCAGTTCCGTCTGTCAAGTAGGTCTGGACATGCAAGGACTAGGCCTTGGTGACTTGCTCTAATACATCATCATCTGCACTGATACAAAATTAGAAAACACACACACACACACACACACGCACACACATGCACACATTTCAAGTGAAGTTGATGGATGAATGTCTGATCCACTTTCTTAAAGATCAGGACCACAAGACACTGAGGATGGCAGCTAGACGTGTGTGTGTGTGTGTGTGTGTGTGTGTGTGTGTGTGTGTGTGTGTGTGTGTGTGTGTGTGTGTGTGTGTGTGTCCATCACACACACTCCATCAGTACGCTTTGTACTACAGGGTATGGATGGCTATTGAAACTGAGCTTTACGTGCATGCATGTGTGTGTGTGTGTGCGCGTGCGTGTGTGTGTGTGCGTGTGTGTGTGTGTGTGTGTGTGTGTGTGTTTGTGTGTGTGTTTCACAGAGACTGTAGCTGTCCGCTGGTGTTCAGTTTCAACACCAAAAATACACCCACAAGCTTGACTGGGCTGCAAGCTCTCTCTCCCCTATCACACACACACACCACATACACACACACACATACACTTAAATATATACACAACCAAAGCCCACCTATCCAGCCTTCACTGCACACCGCATGAGACAGACATACTGAACTGAACACACTTTGACAACACCTGACTTGACCAACACCGGCTGATATCGATGGGTTACACACAGCCGTCAAGCGTTAACAAATAATTCACAACATTTAACACACACACACACACACACACACACACACACACACTCAGACACACACACACACACCCACACACACACACACACGCCAGCTGTTGGGAATTAATGTGATGAGGATGAGGGCCTGGGGTCTATAGATAGCCAAGCCCCCCCCAGCAGCCCCCCCCAGCAGCCCCCCACGGCCAGGCAGCAGTGCGGAGGCACGCGGGGCTGGAAGGGAGGGACAGGTGTCCAGACGGGACACATCAGCGGGTAACACACAGTATACAGCGGGTAACACACTGAGCATCACTAATGACGTGTGACGTCACCCGGTGACCTCCGACTGGGACACGTGGCCCAAGACACCTGGGGACGGACAGGTGGAGTTGAGTTCCCACCCGCTGCCCCTTGGCTATACGGTGAGTAGCTGGTAGATGAAGAGTTGGGGGAACGGGTCGCCCCCAAACCCGTGTCACCGCTGTCCCCCCCTCCCCCCGCTCCTCCCATTACCACACGACCCATCCGGATTCCACTGAGAGGAATTCTCCCAGCATGCTTTGCATCACGATAACATACTGTACCGCCCTGGATTCTTCCCTCAGCTGCCGGGGCGGTCATTCCAAACGCAAACTCCACCCTCACACTCCACCCTCACACTCCACCCGCTCAGCCAATCCTGTGGCGAGTTAAGAAACCGGAGCTCCTCCAGGACAAAGTGGTGAACATGTCTCATTTAGGGGCGTGGCGGTCTATTCCGTAGCCTACCAACACGGGGATCGCCGGTTCGAATCCCCGTGTTACCTCCGGCTTGGTCGGACGTCCCTACAGACACACAATCGACTCTGTGCAGAACTGTAGCGCACTGACTTCCGGTTTCTACTGCAGCGGTCATGCCAGTTTCCTGTTTGTTTGGCGCGTACCATCGACAATGGCATATTTTTCGCGATGCCTGCAAGATTCCCCCTGGATCAACGCCAGAAGGTCTCAACTTGATACGCACAACCTGAAACCTTCCACCCGTGTGCTGGGAGGTGCGGGGGGAGGTGTGTGGACAGTTGTGTGCGTGTTGTTGACATGTATCCGTGGTGAATCTTGCAGGCATCGCCAAAAATATGCCATTGTCAATAGCACACGCCAACAAACAGGAAACTGGTATGACCGCTGCAGTAGAAACCGGAAGTGAGTGGGCTACTGTTATGCACAGGGAAGCCGAATGCGGGTATGTGTCCTGGTTGCCGCACTAGCGCCTCCTCTGGTAGGTCGGGGCGCCTGTTCGGGGGGGGCTGGGGGGAATAGCGTGATCCTCCCACGCGCTACGCCCCCCCCTGGTGAAACTCCTCACTGTCAGGTGAAAAGAAGCGGCTGGCGACTCCACATGTATGGGAGGAGGCATGTGGTAGTCTGCAGCCCTCCCCGGATCGGCAGAGGGGGTGGAGCAGAGACCGGGACGGCTCGGAAGAGTGGGGTCCTTGTCCGGGTACAATTGAGGGGGAAAAGGTGGTGGGGGGGGGTAATAAAATAAAATAAAACGTCTCATTTGGGGACACCTCCATGGCAGCCGGGGTGCAACCCTCATCCGCGGTCCTCCCCCCGCGCCTCCTACCTACCGTGGACAGCGTGGCCACGTGTACAGATGGAGTTATGGAGGTGGTTGTACGGCCTCGCACCAACAAAGACGGATGGTGAACTCTAGAAGCAGGAAGGCACTCTGGCGTCCTTCAGTACGCAAAGCAACACGGCTGACGGCGTGTGCGTCACGGCCAGGGGCCAGGATCCTGGCTCCGCATCCAGGACTCTCCTTTCCTGATCCACCTCTTTGTAAAAACACTTTCCAACACGCAATCCAACAGGCGACCACATTCCAAGCCGCCACTTGACTCTCTGAGCAGGATCAGACCAATTCCCACCTCACACGAGTCCAGAAATAAGGGGGGACTCTCTGAACTCTGGCGTACGGATCCCACATTTTCAGATATTTGTCGCAAGTTCAAACACTATTTTGATGACCTCGAAAACACAGGTGCTAAATTCAGCGTGGTAAAAAAAAACATGCCTCCCTGTTCGCAAGCCAGCGCAGCGACTAGAGGACAACATGACGCGTCCTGCGTCTGAGAAAGACCCCGATTCATCCACCCTGCAGCCTAATGAAGACCGAGTTTAAAGACGTTTCTAAAAGACAAAGACAGACCGTGTCCTTTATAAGATAACGTTACGCAATAAATCACAGGTTTCCTGCACCAACACGGACACTCCGCCAAGACAGAAGCGTGGGGGTGACGGTGCCATGACGGTGAGACGCGTATTTCTGGGCATCAGTTCGTCGCATGTCCAGGAAAGCTCAGTCGAGTTCAGCCCACTTGGGCCAACGTTGGAGTCAAATCACGGTGTACCCCCTCTCTCCAGCCAAATATAAAGGCCCATCCTCCCCCGGCTGGCTGGACCGGTTGCTGGAGCGCAACCGCTCGCAGGCTTAGGACAACATTAATCCCGTCCAGAGAGACAGGGGGACTATTGCGTCCACAGCCTATCACTTCCTCTCTAGTCGGGAACTTGTCACCAACGCTTGTGCGTAAACCCCGGGTCAAAGTGTTACCGACGCCACTAGGAGCGGGGTTTGACATTTAGGGCGGAGGGCAGCAGGGTGGGTCGACGGGTGGCGGCGGTGCGCGCTCACAACGGCCACCCATTTTAATCCCGAGAGACGTTCAAAACGCGCGGACGGAGGAAAACCATGGAGGGACAGTACCTTCTCTTGCGCCCGGGTGAACTTTTTCTGGACGTTGCTGGCCAGTTTCCCGGCGGTGACCCCTTTCCCTATCTCAGCCATGTCAGCGAAGCGGTGGGTGCGCTGTCTCGTAGGGGGGGAGAGAGGGGGGGGGACGACGCTCGGCAGTCAGAACGTGGAGCTGTGAAGAAGGACCGCGGTGGGAGCGAAGAGGGAACGCTGTGGTCGGACCGGGGGACAGTCGGAAGAGGAGAACCTCCCCTTGTGTCAGTACCGTGTCACACCCCACCCCCACCCCCCCCCCCCCCGCCTAGGTGGTGACTCGGGGGCAGTTTACACGGTAATTCTAATCCTGGCGACGGCTTCTTAAAGGCGCAACGCGTAATTTACCGCCGCGGCCGAGTCGACGCAGCCCGCGCGTAAAACCAGGAGAGACGACGCGGGGGGGAAAGGAGCGTAAATTACGCAAACACCGTGTTATAGTCGTGAACACGTCTCATTTCTTTGCATCCCCCGCGTTAATAGACGGAGCCCTTGGCCCGATGTGAGGAGATTGGGTTGCCTTTTCCACGCCGTCTCGCTGCCCTCTTAAAGGCGCAGCGAATAGCGCGGTTATTATTAGGCAACAACTGTTGGATGCGCGCAAGCGCTCCGTGGCGTTCAATACTAGACGTCCCCCGGTTTTGCGGTTGATGTTGAGACGTTATGGATGGATCGGAACCCAGCAATGTCCCAGGACTCTCACTGACTACATGAACTCCCTATGTAGACTCAATGTAGTCCCTATGTAGCCCCTATGTAGTCCCTATGGCGCAGAAATGTCCTCACTATTATGGTTAAAATTCCAAATTTGTCCTCACAAATACAGCTAAAAATGCACGCGCGCGCGCGCGCGCACACACACACACACACACACACCTGATGGTGCTTGTATTATTATACACGGCCAGTAGATGTCAGTAAAGGGCTGTTTACGCAAGAATGGCCAGCTCGGTGGACTTTTACGCGCCGGGGCACAACAGATATTATATTTATAATGGAATTGATTTATTGGCTGGAATCGACTGCTGAACACCACGTCACTGACAGTAAGCAAAGACACACACACTTGACACGCTCAAAACACAGATCTTGTCCCGAAGACAGCATGGTCCATCTTATTTCCATAATATTTAATTTCAAAAATAGATCTTTCAACATCTCATAAGCCCACAATAACCTCATAGACATCATATATTTCTATAAACACACATAAAACACATAAATAGACACCACTTTGAGCCCTAACAATCTTTATACTCAACCGCGGCATTATTACACAATGTCATGTTAGATCTTCTCTGGGGACAATTAATACACGTATCAAACAGAATCTGATTTTCTTTAATGAAGATTTTTATGTTCTGATATATCTTGCACAGCGTGGGACTGGGACCCACGTTACCGGTAGTCAATTCTTTAAAACGTCTCTGCACACTGGCGTATTTGCTGCCTGTCACTTTACAGTGTGGAAGGGCGTGTTCGCTCATGGCACAGTTACTGCTCGGCTCCTCCCTCTCCTGACAAGAAAAATAAAATACAAAATAAACTGAGGGGTGACGGAGAAGACTTAGCCCTCCCTTGCAGAGAGACCCCGTACATCTCTTGATAGAGATCAGAGGCTCATGGTTCCGCTGAATCCACTAACTGGATAAGTGGATCTGCGTTAACGGTGCCAGTGTTAAGGGTCGGGACCCCTTGGATGGGGGTCACCCATGCTAAACGTGCTCCCGCACATGTTGCTGTCAGGCAGTTCAGATGACATGTGTGCCCTACATGATACAGATTCATTGAGCTAGCTCTGCTGCTGTTCTTTATGGCTCCTGCTACCATTCCTCTCCGTTCATCCCCTTCCCTGTGTTTTTGGTCAGTCCCTCCTGCTTCACCTCAAGGCCTGAGCCATGGCCCAAGGATGGAAGTGCTGCGAATCCAGAAGCAACCTTCCTAGCCAGTGTAAGAACTGCGAGTACCAGTGGAGCCCATTTGCACGGCTGCCCGTGTGACCAGTCCACCTGTGCATCAGGCGCAGCGGCGAGAAGGCCCAGTGGGCCAGGGCATGCTGGTTCACTGCCGCGTAGCATGACGCCACCACCCCGTCCACCACCACTGTCCCCTGGTGGGTGAGCGGCGCGTATGCCCCTCTGTCTCCCCTCACGCTCACCTGGGTGACCCGCGAGAGCCGCCCCTCGCCATGTCTCTGTCCCGCTTTACCCTCCGTCACCAACACGCACTGTCCTGGCTTGGTGTCGCTGGCATACACGGTCCTCATGGTGCCGAGGGGGGGTACCGCGCCCTCCGAGCAGCTCCCCTCAGACACAAACAGCAGGTGGGCGGCCGTGAGGGACAGGCTGGCCCCAGCTACTGTCCTTATGGTGTAGAATAGCTTCCAGCTCGAGGGGTCACGGTCCAGGAAGGCCAGAACTTGGCTGTATACCAGCTCCCCGCCGCCATCGCTTCCCGATGAAGCGAGCACTTGCTCACCCAGTTGGAGATCACGGATGGACTTCCGAGTCCCGTTCTTTAAGGTCACAAACGCCCCACCTGGAAAACAGCCCCCGGTCTTGGCTGCCACGGAGTGTTCTGGAAGAGAGAGAGAGAGAGAGAGAGAGAGAGAGAGAGAGAGAGAGAGAGAGAGAGAAATACAGAAGGAAAGCAAGACAGAATAAAAATAGAATGTAAATACTCCAAAGGATTTGAGTACACAAATCTTTCCTACTCCCTAGAACAATACATAGCTGAAACATAAAAGCCTCTGTTTGCAGTGCTGAATATCTGAGTGTGTGTGTGAATATAAGCTTTTCAGTGTGTGCCTATGCACCCGGGCACTTGAAAGTGACACCTTGGGATTGTCTCAAGTTTATCTGGAAACAAATATTTGGGGAAGGGAGGAGAGCCAAGGCCAGGTGATAAGATAAGTCACCTGAAGGAGGAAGGAGTGGAGCATGAGACCAGCCTGCAGGTTAATCATCTGACAACCCACATTCCTCTGTAACTTCCTTAGCTAGCTAGCATAGCTAAAATGGCTTCCATTTCAATGTCCCACTGTTTTTTCCAGGCCTTGGCATTTTTGGCAGGTTTTGATTAATAACTGAATGGTGATTGACTGTCTCACTGACTGACGACTGACTGGACCATATCACCTTTGTAGCTGAAAATCAATTGTTTCCAATAAAAATGAGCAATTTGTGACACGACAATGAGTCAGCAACTACATAACACGTGTCCTCCTCGTATGTGTATGGGAACTGAACAGCGCTTACTATTGTAACAGTGTAACGACCACGGATGTGTAGAGCCGTTAGCCAAGTGCTAGCATTAGCCAAGGGCTAGCACCAGCCAAGGGCTAGCATCAGCCAAGGGCTAGCATCAGCCAAGGGCTAGCGTTAGCTACAGATTATCGTTAGCCAAGGTCTAGCATTAGCAAAGGGCTAGCGTTAGCAGTAGCCAAGGGCTAGTGAGTTTACACATCCATGGTCGTTACACCATTTACGCTGTTTATTTATTTACGGTTACACCATTTACCATAGTTTACATAATTAAGGCTTAGAAAAGATCAAATTATTTTTTCCCCCAGATTTCCAAGGTCAGTGGAAGAACCTTGTGGAAGATTGGTTTACCCATTGGATATACATGTTACATGTCTCAGATTGAGGAAAAAAAAGCCCTCTCACACCTCTGACCAAACCTGTGAACCACCACTTTTGTGAAAATACAGAGAAAACATATCTAGAAACCAATGAGAATTTGTGAAATGATAGAATCCTGAAAACAGTATTTTTCTACATTTTTCCCCCCACTTCACACCGGGGTTAAATCATACCCATTAACAATTTAAGGCCAGGCCTGATGCAAAGTTATTTGAGAGCAATGAATGCTGCTGTAAAGACAGAGATGAACACCGTACAGTACATCATCACTGCTTTGGCTTCAATGAACCTGCAGAAATATGGAGGACCTCGTCAACCATCTCAAGGGTGCGCTCTCTCAAGGTCCTATATGCACTTAGCTTTGACATCTTCAGTCAGTCATGCTAGTGTGGCTACAGGACAACTTGCTTTTCACTAGAGGAGCCTCATATACAGGAGGATTATCTGCTTCTGTAACTATCCAGTTTTTCCCACATGGATTGTGAGTTTCACCGACTCGAGTGCCTGCGGGAGCGCCCTGAAAACGTGAGTGATTCTGCATCACACACAACTCAGAATGAAATGAGTGGAATTTAACCTCAGTATTTGTTTCCTGGACAAATCTTTCACTGGAAAAGTTCACTTTTTAAGATCTCAAAAACTAAGAGGATCCAGCTGGTAGGAGTTTTGCTCGTGTTGACCAAGGTATTATGTTGCATGCTGCAATGCAAAAGGTGTATCATATTTAACTTGCACTATACATTTTGGAAGAGGATGTCATTTTTCTCAAATGATGGCTGTGCAATTTCAAAACAGACTTCCGCATTTATATACCTTTCCAAGCAATTCCCTGGAGTAACTGCCGTAACAGTAACCTTGTCAACATCTCAATTTATAGCAGAAGCTCCTCTGGGCCAAAGGGATGGAGGTGTCCGAGATCCATCTTCTTTTTTTCTTCTTACATGTACATAGGGCCAGCCCTTAATCCCCCCCCCCACAATCAATTTAGTCTTTTATCTATAGGGTTTCTGGTGACATGACGCCCCCTAGTGGTTGTTTCCTCTAAATTCTGAGAAGTCTTTATGGGAACAAAAAACATTGGGAGGATTTTTGGATGAGGGGGTGCATAGAGACTGCCGATGTGTCCTTCCAGCTCAAGGTTTACTTCTGTCAGTTGGCTTTCTCTCTCTCTCTCTCTCAAAAAATAAAAATTAAAAAATCCAGGAACTGTTTGGAATGTTTGGGCTAATTTATCAAAATGTAATGGGGGGGGGACACACCAAAAAACACCAACTTGACAGGTTGCCCCTTCCGATCAAGTCAGGGACTGGGCACTCGCGACCCGATCTGGGAGGGAAGAAGACAGAGGAAACAACAGGAGGGAAAAGAGGGACGAAGTGTGAAAAGGAAAGAGAGAATAGGGGGGGAGGAAAGGGAGGGGAAAACGAAAATCTCAGTTACCACTCTGTAAAATGGAAAGGATGCTCATGGCTCTTACTGATGTGCGACCACACGTGTCCCTTACTGTGTCTACTTTTGTGTCATCACACAGTTGTGTGACATGTATAAAGGCTCACATATATATTACCATAATCTATACCATGGTCACATATAGCTTCAGGGTATATATTACCATGGTTACGTTGAAAAGCCATAGAAATCGGCTCTGTGCATAACTGTAGTCCACTGACTTCCGGTTTCTACTGCAGCGGTCATACCGGTTTCCTGTTTGTTGGCGCGTGCTACTGACAATGGCATATTTTTCGCGACGCCTGCAAGATTCACCATGGATAAATGTCCACCACATGCACAGAATTGTAGAAAAACGTTCCCCTGCACCTCCCAGCAAACGGGGGAAAAGTTTCAAGTTGCGCATATCAAGTTACGTCCACAATAACGTAACTCGATATGTACAATTTGAACCTTCTCACCCGTGTGCTGGGGAGGTGCCGGTGGACGCGTGTGGACGGTTGTGTGCACGTGGTGGACATTTATCCATGGTGAATGTTGCAGGCGTCGCGAAAAATATGCCATTGTCAGTAGCACGCGCCAACAAACAGGAAACCGGTATGACCGCTGCAGTAGAAACCGGAAGTCAGTGGGCTCCAGTCAGGCACAGAAAGGGATGTGACGGAAAAACAGCACTTGATTTTGAGCACGTCAATATTCGTTAAACGTCTCACTAAAGACTATCAAAATCGATTACGTAGCTCTTTCCAAAATGGCCGCCTGGTAGTCCTGTCCTGCATGTGTGTGTGTGTGTGTGGGAAGCCAGAGAGGTTTGCGGGTAAACACGCAGCTCACAGAAACCCGGGGAACAATGGGGGGTGGGGGTGGGGGGTGAGTGGCAGATGAGATTAAGGAAGAAAGGCGTTAAACTTGAAAGCATCCACATACACGCGTATAAGCCAGGGGAGATGGAGAGCAGACAGAGGTAAAGACAAGACAGGTAAAGAGGAAGACAGGGCCGGCCCGAGACATAAGCAAAAAGCAAAATGGACGCCGCGGCGCACGCGCAGTCACGTGAGTAACAAAGCGGCGCTTGAGGCACCGAGGGGGGGTGGTGGAGGAGGGGAAATCCACTTCTGATTAGGGTCCCAGAAAGACTTGGGGCCGGCGACAGGAAATGTTTGGGCGTACTCGCACTAGCCACGGCTGCCTTGTAGCCCCTCCCCCCCACTTCCCCGCGCTCAACACGGCGCTTAGCATTCCGGGCCTGAGCGCGTTTACGTCATCATGACGCGACTTTTTGCGCTCTCACACGGCACAATGGAGTTCGTGGTTTGATTTGCCTAGTGGCGTACGTGGAGCGATTTTCAGTAAATCGCGCAGCACGCGTCCGTGTTTTTGAATGGGGCGGTCGCGTAATTGACGTCATAGCCTTAGAGTTCCGTGCTCAGGCAGTGAGCGTTCACGCTCGACGCGTACCGTGCCCGAGTTCAACAGAACCACACCTGAGCCTACCTCTTCAAGTGGGTCAGGGCACGGTACCCAAGCATGGTCACAGCGAGGACACTGTCTAACGAACTGGGCTTTTTGGGGGGGGGTCAAAAGTGCTCGGGCACGGTACGGGTCGCCTGGTGTAAGTACACCCTTGCGAAGTAAAGAGGCCTCAGTCACCACCCAGACCAAGTCGTCCAGCCGAAGCAGCTGTTCCAGTTGGGAGTACGAAACAGGAAACGCGTGTCACCGAGTCTGCCATATTGGATTCAGCGGGGTTGTCAATTAGTCTTCTATTAAATAGAAACGTACTGTACCGACCCGGATAACTAGACTCGCTAGCCCTTGGCTAACGGGTCGGACCCTTCAGTCGACTGGTTAACGTAGTCGCCCGTGGTGCGGGAGACCTGGGTTCGCGTCCCGGCTGCGGCGGTTCCCGACTGCCCCTGAATTCGCTACATATAAATAACTCCTCAGACATTTGTCCGTCGACGGCGTGAGTTAAGCGTAATGACGCGCACAACCCCACAAAGGTTCCGTCTGACTGACTCGCAGAACTTTTGATTGCAAGACTGTGGAATAATTCAGGTGAGGTGGTTTTCAGAGTGATCCCACCAGCAGCACACTTAATCCATGCCATGTCGAGCACATAGATTAGGTGTCAGATCAACGGAATGCTGAAAACTTGAGGGGAAGAAGGAAGCGTGAACCCCAAAGTCTCACTGACAAACAGGCCCCTGCTGTTGGGAAAATATGGAATATGTTAGTAAATGGTTTTATACAGTAACTACGGCGAAGGGCACCTTCTGGGCCCTTCTCTTGGGATGCAGACTGTGTTATCGAGCTGTATCATGGACGAGTTACTGAGGTGGGTTTATTGAGTTAGTGGCAGTTAATGGAGAACACAGCACCCATGCACCGCGCTCCCACTTGGGCCTTCTCTCCGGCCACAGCTAGCGCAAGTCAGTCTGGCCTCACTGCGTTCTCTCTCCTGTCCCCTTCCTACCCGGTCACCGGGCTACAGCTCGTCGAGACACAGAAACCGATTTGCTTAAATCAAAGCTTTAACAACGTACATAAACGATGAGCAAAATAGCTCAAGGCTGCAGGGACAGAAATGTGAGAAAACAGGCTGACAGTTTTTGCATCTCTACAATTTTCACCCCCGCCCACCCCCCAAAAGCAATTCCGATTCACTCAATTTAGTATCTTTAAAGAAATATTTTTGCAATTAAGATGAAAACTAGACAAGATGTGAAGTTGGTTTTAGTCGGTCTTCCAAACAGTTTTTTTTCTCCAGTGCTAACATGCCGTTAAACATGAGTGGCAATGCGTTTTTCTCCAGCTGGAACACCAGAGAAGCGCCACTAGAACCTGCAAGACCTGCGATTCCATCCAGGTCAACGTCAAACGACATCCCCACCAGTAAAAACCACCCGTGCAAGTCTGTCACTTCCCCCCATTTGCTGCGCCGCCCCGTTCTCCTCACCTGACTTGACGCTGCAGTGGACGTGGGCCTTGGACTCGTAGTAGACCCAGTCGAAGCCGGCCTCCACCGCCAGCCGCGCCAGCATGGCGTACTTGTTCCTGTCCCGGTCTGAGGTGGTGATGTCCACCGCCCGGCCCTCGTAGTGCAGGGACTCCTCCGAATGGTGGCCGTCCTCGTCCCAGCCCTCTGTGACCCGCAGACGAATCCCAGGCCATAGGTTCATCACCGAAATGGCCAGCGAGTTCAGCTTGTCCTTGCAGCGCTGCAGTGGGGGGGGGGGACAGATGTGGGTTAAGAGACGGAGGGGATGATGTGCAGAAACAGGAAGACTCATCATGCACACCGAGAGTCACGGCATGAAACCCTTAACATGGGGCAACTTCTAATTCTTACAACATATAATTCATAAATCACGTGGGAGTCACGTTCTTCCTTAAATCTACAGTACCCCCGTATTTATACTGGAACATCACCGCTGTTGAGGTGCTCTTGGGCAAGGCAGTGGACCTCAAAAACTACGCCAGCCATTAAAGCACCGGCCATTAAAGCAGGTCTTCCTCTTCTGCACCACTTTCGCAAAGAGAAGCGCCAAATTAGAGTTAGTGCTGGGACTGAGAATAGAGGCATTTGTGTGCGTGCGTGTCTTTGTGTGTGTGTGTGTGTGTGTGTGTGTGTGTGTGTGTGTGTGTGTGTGTGTGTGTCGGGCCTGCTGAACATGTCCTGTATACGGGCATGTTTGCTAATCCATATACCGAGATAACCCGGACATAACCTCTCGAGCTGGACGATATATCAATAGCGAATTCAGGGGCAGCCGGGAACCGCCGCAGCCGGGACGCGAACCCGGGTCGCCCGCAAGTTTACCAGTCGATCCTTTAGTCGGCTAAAGGGTCGGAGCCTTTAGTCGACTGGTAAACGTTGTCGCCCGTGGTGCGGGAGACCCGGGATCGCGTCCCGGCTGCCCCTGAATTCGCCACATTGGTGTCAGAAGTGGGATGGGGAGACCGCGGGGCCATCGGAAGCGCGTGCGCCCGGAGGCGCGAGGGAGCTGACATGCTGAAGCATGGGGACGCGCTTCCCGAAGGAGAAGAAGGAGGAAGAGGAGGAGAAGAAGAAGAAGAAGGAGGAGGGGGGGGGGTGCGGCTGACTAGACTCGCTAGCTCTTGACTAACGGGTCGGACCCTTTAGTTGACTGGTTAGCGCAGTCGCCCGTGGTGCGGGAGACCCGGGTTCCTTCCCGGCTGCCTCTGAATTCGCTACAACATAGTAATAATGACGTCATACGAGTCCAGCTGTTCTCTAGAACGGTCCCGGTCTTACCCGCTGCGTTACAGTAATATCATACTGTTGTCTTTTTTGGATTTCCCCTCTTTTTCTCCCCATTTGCATCCGGCCAATTACCCCACTCTCCCGAGCCGTCCCGGTCGCTGCCCCCCCCTCTGCTGATCCGGGGAGGGCTGCAGACTACCACATGCCTCCTCCCATACATGTGGAGTCGCCAGCCACCTCTTTTCACCTGACAGTGAGGAGTTTCACCAGGGGGACGTAGCGCGTGGGAGGATCCCGCTATTCCCCCCATCCCCCCTCCCCCCTGAGGCGCCAGTACAGCGACCAGGACACATACCCGCATCCGGTTTCCCACCCGCAGACACGGCCACTTGTGTCTGTAGGGACGCCCGACCAAGCCGGAGGTAACACGGGGATTCTAACCGGCGATCCCCGTGTTGGTAGCCAGCGGAACAGACCCACCCCACCACCCGGACTCCCCCTTCTGTGCTTATTGGAATGTTCTAGTGGCATGAACAATGAATGTGTGTGCCTGCTTGGTCATCACATCCACACTACCACCATCCTTAACATGACGTCATGATATTGATATCGAGGCATTAGGCCGGAAATACCGCGGTATTTGAGTGCGTCTATGTCGCCCAGCCCTAACACCCTCTCCCCTCCGCAGTCTTCGTGTACCGTGTAGTAACTGATCTCAGGTCAGTATTCCTGCCCTGGCGACTGGATAAATAAAAACCCAGGTCTTTTACAAAGGCCCATTCTGCCTCGAACTGTGCTCCCATCCACTCAGCTAGAGGGACCCCCAGTCTGCCATAACTCAACATCCCCCCTTTCCATATACCCCACTTCACCTACCATCCCACCCTCCCCTGGTCGAAACCCATCAATGCTCCCCTCCTCCTCCTCCTCCTCCTCCCTCATTCCTATATTCACTCCCACTGGCCCGTACCTGTGTACCAACCCCCCCTAGGTAACCCTCTCCCCCTTGCCTGTGGCTTTCGCCTCCCCACAATGCACCCCTGCTGTCCCGGCTACCCCTCGTGTTTGCTCTCTGTGGTAAGCGAGGGAGCCACGAGGCTATGTTGGGGACAGTGTAAGGGTGGGGGGGGCGGGCGGCGGTGGCGGTGGAGGTGGTGGTGGTGGGGGAGGGGGAGGGGGGATAGTGGGATGGATGGGTGGATAGATGGAGGGGTTAGATCACCGGGTTGCTGGTCGGTATTAACAGAGGGTCCTAAGCTCCAGACCTCGGGGTCTGGCGGAGGTGAGCAAACAGCGGGTGAGAGGGCCTATTGAGGATTCTGATGACGCCTCCCTCGTTTCTCTGGCCTCCTCTCTTTATTCTCTTTCATGCGCCACCAGGATGCACCGATTCACAACGACCCCCTTACACTTGCGTGGGTACACTCGAACCTTGATCCCCGTTTAGTCAGCCCCTTGACGACACGGGTCAGATGTCCCTAGGGAGGTCAGATCTCCCTAGGGAGGTCAGATGTCCCTGGGGAGGTCAGCTCTCCCTGGGGAGGTCAGCTCTCCCTGGGGAGGTCAGATGTCCCTGGGGAGGTCAGATGTCCCTGGGGAGGTCAGATGTAGACTTGACCTTGACCATGGCACCACCAGAAACGGCGTTTGACGGCATGAGGCGGCGGCATCAGTGGCTGCCGGCGCGCTGACTGCAGGCCTTATATGAAACCCCATCTATTAGGGCGAATTACATCTATAAATGTCCTTTTTCCCCCCATGCGGGCTCTCCAGCCAGCGATAAGAATAGCTCACGCCGGAGCCGCCATAGATGCCTTTTTCACGGCGGAGTGTGGATTTTAACGTCTATTTTTTTTCCCCTGCGGTCGGCGCAGCGAGCTGGAGTTCATAAATCAGACGACGGATTCTGTTGGTTTTCCTTTCAAGGTACAGATCGGCGGGGGTTTCTGTAGGGGCGGTTTAGCACTAAAACCACCGCCTGCACAAACATTCAGCGCCGGGGGCTTGACAACACGCGCCTGTGCGCACCTACCGGCGCACGGGCGCGCGGGCATGCGCGCGCCTCGGTGCGCACCGCCACCCGATCCAAAATAAGAGGCGAGAGAAGAAGAAGAAACGCGTATAATTACGGCCTCGACACAAGGGAAGAAGTGCCCTATTTTTTACACACGCGCTGCAAAGACAAACAAAAAAGTAACACGAAATAGTATAAAAAACACACAAGCACGCACGCACACGCGCAATTACGCGCACACAAGCACGCACGCACACGCGCAATTACGCACACACAATCACGCACGCAACACGCGCGAGTACGCGCGCACGTATACACACAGGCACGCGCGCGCAAAGTACGGCGCGCGCACACACACACACACACACACACACACACACACACACACACACACACACACACACACACACACACACACACACACAAAACAAACAGGAGGCTGTCTCCTGCGGCCGGCAGCGGCGGTCGCCCGGTTGGAGCCCATAAATTGTGTGCAAGGTCGGCGGGGACGCGCAGGGGCCGGGCGCGCGGCGGAGCCGCCGCTTCTTTTTCCTTTTTTTTTTTTTTTCCTAAAAAGAAAAAAGGAAAAAAAAAAGGAAAAGCGGAGCGAGGCATTTTCATTCCCACGTGGGTCTCTTGTGGACATAAAACGCCGTTAAGTCCGAGAGGAAACCCGCGGTCACCAGAGGCAGATATAAATACTTTATTCTCGGGGAATTCGGAGGCAAATAAATTCCACACCGGCCCACATCAAGTGACGGTGTCGTAAAGCTTTTGACGGTCCAAAAAGGCGACCGTTAAGTTTGGCCGGTCGGGCTAAAAGCGCCGGGGTAAACACGGCTCCACGCCTGACCCGGCTTCTGAGCAAACAGCCCGGCGCGCGCGCGGCTGCTGCGCACGCAGCGCGGCTGCAACAGAAGACATAGTGTTTTAATTAACAGCAGCCTCTTTTCCTGCAGCCCTCCACACGCATCGCCCTCCTTTACGCACGGCTGCCTTTACGGGCCCGGAGGGAACCCTTTCCAGCTCCTGATAAAACAGCCCGACCGGCCGCGTTTTAGAGACCCGCACGGTTTCACTTTAACCCCCCCCCCCCAAAAAAAACCCGCACAGACCCCTGCGCCGTCTCAGCGCGCAGCACCTTGGAGAAGGGGGGGCTTCGCTGCGCAAAACGCGCAGTCTTCGCAACCGGTGCCCCCGAGTACAGCCAGCCAAGCGCCGGAGCGGATAACGGCGTCCACGCGTTTTC
This sequence comes from Lampris megalopsis, assembly GCA_022114975.2. NCBI lineage: Eukaryota > Metazoa > Chordata > Actinopteri > Lampriformes > Lampridae > Lampris > Lampris megalopsis. The sequence continues at coordinate 220,959 of JAJHIY020000983.1, read as the reverse complement.
AAGACCGGGCCAAGTGCGCAAGACTACGGCACCCCGAAACCCGCACCAAAGTGCCATCATACAGTAAGACTGCGGAGTTTTCAAGTTTAAGTTTGGAGAGGAGGAGGGGAGGAGGGGGGGCGCGCGCATGTTAAATACCTGCGTCATCATGCGATCTGCACCTGTCTTCTCCTCATCCTTGAAGATGATGTCCGGGTTGTAGTTGGGGGTGAGCTCTTTAAAGCGCTCCGAGTTCCGCGTAATCTTGCCCTCGTACCTCCCGCTGGCCCCCAGCGTCTTCTCCGCCACGTTGGGGCTGAACTGCTTGTAGGCGAGCGGGGCCAGCTTCCTCGGCGACCGCCTCTTGCCGTATCCTCTGCCCGGCCCGCAGCCCTCGCCGACCGGCGACAGGAGAAAGGCGCAGCCGGCGAGGTACGTCACCAGCGTCGGCAGCAGCATTCCACCCCGGGGCCGGTGCGCACCCCCGGCGGGTGGCCAAACAACGTCACCGCGCTCTCGTCTGTTTCTCTTTATTTGAGGTCTTCCCGCTTTCTCGGCCTGACGGTCATCCCCGAAAAACCATTCAGAGCGAGCGGAAGGGACCGGGACTCATCTCCGAGTCCCCCGAAGTCGCCATCCCACGGCGCGCAACCAGCCACTGCGCCCCTGGAGAGACGCGATGCGGATGTGCCGGTGCGGGCTGCGCGCTCCTTTGCTCTCCTGTCCAAAGTCCGCGAGGAGGCAGGGGCAATAAATAGGCGAAGTCAGTTTATCTTGGCAGGCAGGTTCAAAGCTGTCTCCCTGTCGAGCTGTGAGAAATATAGACAGACAGACAGACAGACAAATGGACAGACAGACAGACAGACAGACAGACAGACAGACAGACACACGGGCGCAGTGCGTAGGCTGGCTGTGCCTTCTGGGCACGGCGGTCAAAGGGTGTCCCCGCAGCGGTTTCTGCCTCTCGGGTTTGTTCTCAATGCGTCCCTGTGGCGCAGGGCTGTTGGCAGAAATGGAAATGGAAGAGTTCCTATACTACAGATGAGGTGCCGTTGAGAAAGACCGCGCCCTGCTAGTCCTGCCCTCTCGTCCCGGCCCACCGCCACCTCTCCTCCCATCGGCATGGCAAAGGAGCCGCTCTCGCCCTCATCTCTTTTGTTGCCAGCCGCCCCGTCCCTTCTGTGTCTGTAACGCGGCCAGCAAGGACTAGAAGACAAACAACAGCCACGCTGTTGCAGTCTAGACCAGGGCGCACTGACCGTCCTTTGGACCCTTGTCTTGAACTCCGGCTAAGACGCGTTGAGCACGCACGCCTCCACACACACACGCGCGCACACGCGCGCGCACAGAGCGTGCGGGAACTGTGCAGACTATCACACGCGTAAGGAGGTGGGCCAGGGTCCCGCCACTGCGCGTGAGGACGCGTCGGGCCGGGGACTTGTCATGTCTTTCACTTAAAACGCAATTTCTACTTAAAATGTTGGTCACTCTTTAACCTGCTTCATGCTGAAACACGCACACACGCGCGCACGCACGCACACGCGCACGCACACACTTAGCATGACTGTGAACCGTGCAGACAAAAAGTGACTTTTCAACTGTGACTTCAATGGCATTCCGTAGGTGCTGCAACACCTTGAGTCAACATATCACTCCCCCCCGAAGAAGGCCGCTCCGAGGGCGCCGCACTATTGACCGGTGTCAGGCAGGCCAGACTGCTGGAAGCCGGGTTTATTGTGGGTAGTCTGGAAGGGCGGGGGGAGTGAATATAAAAGACAAAAAATCAGGTTATATTATGCATATTTTGCATTCTCGGAATGAGACACCAAAATCAAAACGGGGCGTCCGGGTGGCGTGGCGGACTACCCCGCTGCCTACCAACACGGGGATCGCCGGTTCGAATCCCCGTGTTGCCTCCGGCTTGGTCGGACGTCCCTACAGACACAATTGGCCGTGTCTGCGGGTGGGAAGCCGGGTGTGGGTATGTGTCCTGGTCGCTGCACTAGCGCCCCCTCTGGTCGGTCGGAGCGCCTGCTGGGGGGGGGAATAGCGTGATCCTCCCACGTGCTACGTCCCCCTGGCGAAACTCCTCCCTGTCAGGTGAAAAGAAGCGGCTGGTGACGCCACATGTATGGGAGGAGGCATGTGGTAGTCTGCAGGCCTCCCCGGACCGGCAGAGGGGGCGGAGCAGAGACCGGGACGGCTCGGGAGAGCGGTGCTCGTTCGTTGGTGTTGCTGCACAAAGGCTTTCCATCAACCAGGTGTGTAGAAATGTCTGCGTGCAACGTTCGACATGAACTATTCGATGTTCTGATTCTGATATTACTCGGCCCACCTGCTGCAAGGCTGCAAGGCTTCCCAACTTCCTCTCATAGGCGGATGTTGTCTGCAAACTCCTGAAAGGCCTGTTGTTCACACGGACCAGCCGGTACCCAACTCCAGCGGAACAGGCTCGATCCCCATGACTTCTCGAGACGTCTCTGGGGAGGACTCTCACAGCCCACGCTCGCTTCCGAAGGTCTAGCTACTGGCTGTTCCTGACCTCTGACCCCTCTGTTGAAATGCGTACGTGTACTCACATCTTCGGAGATATGAGAGGAGCTGACGTCAGAGTTGCACCGTGTGAGAGACTGCCACCGAGGCACTCTGAAGACCCCTCATTCAGCCCTTTGTTAGAATATCCAGTTTAGCATCATTACACCAGGAAGCGGGAACAGTTATTTGTCGTTTCATTCCAGGCACCTGCGCACATGGCGTGAAACGAAACACCGTCTCCCCCAGCCCACAGCAGTGCTGCACAAAGACAAACACACATATCCAAAAACTACAAGAACACACATATCCAAACTACCCAAAACTACAAAAACATATATATATACAACATATACCCCCCAAAAAATGTATTGTCCAAGAGAGCGAATGCCAGGATGACTGTCGGGACCGCCGGTCTGCATGGGCTAGCAGTTAGCTTAGCCTGCCCCGCTTCCGCGTCCTGCCAGACCGCCCTCGGTGTTTCCTCCTCGGGAGCAGCTCCAGGCAGGGCCGTGGTCCCTGGGCCCACAGGACGCAGCAGACCAAGCTCTCCCAGCTGATCCAGGACCAGCTCTCCCAGCCATCAAACCAAGACACCAACTTAGACGCAGACGTGGACAAAGACACTGCGTGGGCGGTGCTGGGTGAGGCCGCCGCAAACTCAAGTTCACGCCGCCATCTTCCCACACCGGTACTGGGTGAGGCCGCTGCAAACATGAATTCGTGCAGCCATCAAGCCAACACATCTCATCAAGCCAGTCACACAATACACCTCCAGTGTCTCTACATTGTTCTATGTAAGTTTTGCTCATTTGCACCTAATTTCCCTCCTTGTTCTTTTCTTGCATCGGATCTGGAATTCATTTGATTTTTATCAAACTGAAGTTATACGGGGAAAGAAAGCAATCTAAATGTTGTGCAATTACATTCTTCAAGTCTGACAAAGCACCGTCTTTCAGTGGCTGCTGGTATCTTCAGAGGCTCTGAATGTTCTCGGCTTTGGCACAGCACCACATATTGATTGAATTGTCCATTATTTCTCTCTACAGGGTTTTGTACCTGCACGTTCTATACAATCATTAGCATCATTTAATGACTTGATATGGATACACCGATCAGCCAAAACATTAAAACCACCCGCCTAATATTGTGTAGGTCCCCCTCGTGCCACCAAAACAGCTCCGACCTGTCCAGACATGGACTCCACAAGACCTCTGAAGGTGTCCTCTGGTATCTGGCACCAAGATGTTAGCAGCACATCCTTTAAAGTCCTGTGAGTTGTGAGGTGGGGCCTCCATGGATCAGACTGGTTTTTCCAGGACATCCCGCAGATGCTTGATCGGATTGAGATCTGGGGATTTGAAGGCCAAGGCAACACCTTGAACTTCCTCAAACCATTCCTGAACAGTTTTTCAGTCTGGCATGGAGCATTATCCTGCTGAAAGAGGCCACTGCCATCAGGGAATACCGGTGCCATGAAGGGATGTACCTGGTCTGCAGCGATGTTTATGTAGGTGGTACGTGTCAAAGTCACACCCACATGAACGCCAAGACCTAAGGTTTCCCAGCAGAACATTGCAGAGAGCATTACACTGCCTCTGCTGTTTTGCCTTCTTCACATAGTGCATCCTGGTAGCATCTCTTTCCCAGGTAAACGATGCACATGCACCCGGCCATCCACACGATGTAAAAGAAAACGTGATTCATGAGACCAGGCCACCTTCTTCCATTGCTCCATGGTCCAGTTCTGATGCTCACGTGCACATTGTAGGTGCTTTTGGTGGTGGGCAGGGCTTATCATGGACACTCTGACCAGTCTGAGGCTATGGAGCCCTGTGCACAGCAAACTGTGATGCACTGTGTGCTCTGACACCTGTCTATCATAGCTAGAATTAAGTTCCTTAGCAATTTGAGCTACAGCAGCTCTTCTGTGGGATCAGACCAGACGGGCTAGCCTTCACTCCCCATGCACATCAGTGAGCCTTGGGCGCTCATGACCCTGTCACTGGTTCACCGGTTGTTCTTCCTCGGACCACTTTTATGACCACTGCATACGGGGAACACCCCACAAGACCTACCGTTTTGGAGATGCTCTTTTGGAGATGCCCCAATCATCTAGCCGTCACAGTTTGGCCCTCGTCAAAGTGGCTCAGATCCTTACGCTTGCCTATTTTTCCTGCTCCCAACACATCAACTTCAAGAACTGACTGTTCACTTGCTGCCCAATATATCCCACCCCTTGGCAGGTGCCATTGTAGCGACTTAATCCATGTTATTCACTTATCTGTCAGTGGGTTAATGATTTGGCTGATCGGTGTATATGGCCCAGTTTATCCAACTTAGTTTATCCAACGTGCAGTCCAAGTTCACGGGGACTACACGGGGAAGCAGGAGTGAAGGGAAATAGCACCTTGTTCACTATGAGGAAATTTGTCAAATGTAGATAAAGCTTATATCCCATGTATTACAAATGCCATGTCTCAATTATGTGGGTAAAATATGCAATCGGCATGTCAAGAATCATCAGGAGCTGCACATACATCACCAAGTCCATCCATGGCACCTCAGGTCGGCGCGTTGTTCCGCTGGCGGAGAAGACCACCGACTGCACGCTGCTTCTTCATCCAAGACTTCTCTGATTCCAGGTCCTGGAAGCGCACAAGCGGCATCATTGCGGAGCCCTCTTAACATCCCCACATCCACACCAGTCTCTCACATACAAATAAAAATAGACATAAACTCTCGACTGCTTTCACCTTCTACCTCCGTTTCTACTTGGACAGCTACTGCCATTTGGAAGTTGACAGCTGCATGGATGCATAGTTAGTTAATATCCATTAAACAAGTACCTCTCCAATTATATCTGGCTAATTACCCCACTCTTCCGAGCCATCCCGGTCGCTGCTCCACCCCCTCTGCTGATCCGGAGAGGGCTGCAGACTACCACATGCCTCCTCCCATACACTTGGGAGTCGCCAGCCGCTTCTTTTCACCTGACAGTGAGGAGTTTCACCAGGGGGACGTAGCGCGTGGGAGGATCACGTTATTCCTCCCAGTTCCCACTCCCCCCTGAACAGGCGCCCCGACCGACCAGAGGGGGAGCTAGTGCAGCGACCAGGACACACACCCATATCTGGCTTCCCACCCACAGACACGGCCAATTGTGTCTGTAGGGGCACCCGACCAAGCCGGAGGTAACACGGGGATTTGAACCGGAGATCCCCGTGTTGGTAGGCAACGGAATAGACCGCCACGCTAACTGGACGCCCCTTGTAGTTCTTGTCTTTTATACTCTGTACAAAATATACCCTTCATTCCCCAGTTATACTTAGACATGCTTAGGGACAGGTACTTTCACAGATGATCCTTGATACTGTTTATTATTCCACTTTGAGCATTAAATTCATTTCATTTGTGTTCTTTATTTTGTATTTTACCAAGTCACATTCTAAAAACAAAAACAAAAACTACAAAAACAACTACAATTTGCAGGTAAAAATCAATTTTACATTAAGTTCAAGCTTAGCAAAAGTCCACAATTTCATCCCCAGTCACCTTGTTTGATAAAACAATTAAAATGAAACCTTTTACTAATGAAGAAACATTTTAACATATAGATTAAAACGTTAACAGTGATATCATGTAAACCTAATTTCTTTAAAGATTGTCTTTGTGGAAAAAGAAATTGTAAAAACAAGACAGTGTTTGGGGCAGCATGGCTCAGGAGGTGGGGCGGGTCATCCAGTGATTGGAAGGTCGCTGGTTCAATCCCCGGCATCTCCAGAGAGTGTGTCGGAAGTGTCCTTGAGCAAGACACTGAACTCCTAACTGCTCCTGATGAGCAGGCTGGTGCCTTGCATGGCATCCTCCGCCTTCAGTGTGTGAAAGGGTGAATGTGAGGCATCTACTGTAAAGACCTCTGAGTGGCCGGTAGTCTAGAAGAGTCTGGAGTGGCCGGTAGTCTAAAAGAGTCTGGGGTGGCCGGTAGTCTAGAAGAGTCTGGAGTGTTCGGTAGTCTAAAAGAGTCTGGGGTGGCCGGTACTCTAGAAGAGTCTGGAGTGTTCATTAGTCTAGAAGAGTCTGGAGTGGTCGGCAGTCTAGAAGAGTCTGGAGTGTTCGGTAGTCTAGAAGAGTCTGTATAAATGCCATCCATTCACCATTTGTCATCCAGAGGCGAAGTCTATTTTTCCGAAAAGAATACACGGCGTTTTTTGGAGAATGGACGCCTTGTTTGTCCTTTGATGTCTCCCACTAAATGGCGTCTTAACTGAACAGTCCCTTAGCTTTCTTCTTCTTTGGTCTGGAGCAAGGGGGATCCGCAGGGTCCGCCGTGTCAGGTAGCGTCTGTGGAAGCAGAGAGGAAGAGTTTAGGACGTTTGATCTGCTCTGCAACCGCATCCGGCCAAACACATCTCTGACGGCGCTGCCTCTTTTCCCGTTATGTTCACCTCACAGTCGGGTATACGCATGATGGAAGCGTGCTGGCGACCGTTTCACGTCCCTGACCCGCCATCAAGACGTGCTGGGAAAATTACCACGCTAATTCTTTGTTAATGCATTAAGAAAACTAACCATATAGCCAAACCACTGTGCTGCCATATGACTCAAGCTTTAGGGAAGTAATTGGAGCAATTATACTTTATGTCCAGCTGTGGTTATGTACATTGACCACTTTTGCACTGTTGGAAGAGAACAGCAGATTTATGGCGACAGATCCAATGCCGTCAATTTGGCGGTTTTGGATTTTCAAAGTTTAATAACTTTGTGGGAAAAAAGAAAAGATACAGACCTGCCGCTCCCTGAATTCTCCTAAAATTGCATATATTTGCATTAAAATGAGTTTTAGATCAATCGCACAAAAAAAAAATTATGACAAGATCTACCTAAAACGACCACGGACGGTCAAAATGACCGCTCGTAACTTGCGCGTCATCGTGCGCGTCATGTCAGTATTTATGACGCGTGTTGGTCGCGTCATTTCCTTCGTGAAGTTCGTTGCTCCGTCCTAGAAACACACTAGCGCCCTCCAGTGCAGAGAAATAGTCTAAACTTGATTTTTGATTATGTCCAACATGACTGGTTACAGACGCCGTTACAGACGCACCATGACTACCACCGAGGCAGTGCAGCATTTACAGGCGTTGGACAGCGGCCATTTTAAATTGTTTGAAAAATAATATTAACTAGCAGAGGCACCCGGCGTTGCCCGGGGAAAAAGTTCTCACCAAAACAACCAACACGATCTGATCTTTACGATACAATCGATGATGAAATACAGGATAATTTACATGACACATGTGATAAACGAACGTCGAATAAACGAATCTTATTAATGAAAATGATCAAATGTCATAATTTTCAATCCATTCATCATGCTTCTTTGCCAATGTGTGTATTAGTCGCTCAGTGCTCAAGCGCCTCAGGGTAAACCATGTTGCGTGTCTTGTGGCAACACAAAATTGTCACCCGCTTTGTGATAAGTAAGTTAAGAGTGCTCACCACTCTCACTCTTGCAACCTCGAATCCAGGATGACGATGTGCACTAATAACCCTGGCATCGAGGCTGAAAAATTCTTTGATTAATATGGCTTAATAACGTATGGCATCGAATATCAAAAAGACGCCATATTTTGCCACAAAATAAACGAAATTTCGCAAATAAATCAAATTTTTACTTGGTTTTTGAAATATTTTTCAAACTGTGCAATCCTTGGGAAGTACTGATTCTAAAGATACCTTTCTTTTTGTTCTACAGTGAGTATTTCTGGAGTTTTAAGCGAACATACAAACATACACTCTAGCTTTATATATATAGAAGTCGTTAAAATGTTAATTTTGGTGTCAGTTAGTTTCATAACAGACATACTAACATATGTAATGCATTAATATCTCAACTGGGTATTTATCTTGACACAATATAGAGTTTAAAAACCGACCACCCATGGTTGTTTTAGGTAGGTGTGAAATCCCGGTCGTTCTAGTGTTAAGGCCCGAATGCACCTACAAAGACAGCTGACGCAGCTGGATTTGAAACAGACATTTATGGTCATCTGTTGACACTTCAACACAGAAAACAAGGTCGGTGCAGATGATCCACAGAAATGTGACACAAATTAGCGTAATTCTGTCAGTTTACAAGCACATATTTTGGTGTGAGTAGATAGTGAAAAACTCAATTAAATGCCACAAGCGCTCCACATCAGCACTCAAACCATATTCTTTTTTTAACCTCCCCCTTTTTTCTCCCCAATTGCACTTGGCCAATTAGCCCACTCTTCCGAGCAGTGCCGGTTGCTGCTCCACCCTCTCTGCCAATCCAGGGAGGGCTGCAGACTACCACATACCTCCTCCCATACAAGTGGCATCGCCAGCCGCTTCTTTTCACCTGACAGTGAGGAGTTTTGCCAGGGGGGATGTAGCGCGTGGGAGGATCACGCTATTCCCCCCAGTTCCCCCTCCCCCCCGAACAGGAACCCCGACCGACCAGAGGAGTCGCTAGTGCAGCGACCAGGACACATATCCGCATCCGGCGTCCCACCAGCAGACACGGCCAATTGTGTCTGTAGGGACACCCGACCAAGCTGGAGGTAACACGGGGATTTGAACCAGCGATCCCCATGTTGGTAGGCAATGGACGAGTTGGTAGGCAAGCTACCAGGACGCCCCGTTGTACTGTAATATTGATTTTAGAACTGGCAGATTAGCTCATCGGTTCTCAACCTGGGGGTAGGGACCCCTGTGGAGGTCATGTGATGATTTCTGGGGGTCGCCAGGTGGTTGTGGACTACCTGAATGCCCCTATTTTGCAAGGTTTTTGATATATGGTAAATTATAATGGGATTTGTAAAATCAAATGAGGGTGTTCTGCAAACTCTACCTGATGTTGTGGAGGTTTGTCGGACACCTTGGTTTCAGCCGTGCATGCTGGGTCATGCAGGCTCTGCTCTCTGTCACCATCACCTGGTCCACTTCTTGTAGCCCCTTCACCTATAGTATGAGGACATGGCCACAGCCGGAGAATCACAGATATGATTCCTGCAGGGGATTAATGTGTCCATCAGGAGCCATGTGTATCGCTGAAGAGACCATGAGCAACACAAAGAACCCTTTACCTGCTCATTCATTGTATGTGACTGTGGATAAGATGAATATTTTAATGCGGATCATAACTCCTATGTGGAGTTGTGGTTTGTAAGTGTGGCGGTAATTATATCGGTTACGTTTCAGGAGGGATGGGTATGGTTAAGATTTCAACAGTACGACTACTCTTACCAATATTGCTTATTGATCTGGTACTGTAACGGTACTCTGATCGATTCTTGTTGTAATTTAAAAATTTTTTGTGGGGATTTTTTTCTCCCCAATTGTATCCGGCCAATTACCCACTCTTCCAAGCTGTCCCGATCCCTGCTCCACCCCCTCTGCTGATCTGCGGAGGGCTGCAGACTACCACATGCCTCCTCCCATACATGTGGAGTTGCCAGCCACTTCTTTTCACCCGACTGAGGAGTTTCGCCAGGGGGACGTAGCGCGTGGGGAGGATCACGCTATTCCCCCCTCACCCCCGAACAGGCGCACCGAACGACCAGAGGAGGTGCTAGTGCAGTGACCAGGACACACACCTACATCTGGCTTCCCACCCAGCCAATTGTGTCTGTAGGGATGCCCGACCAAGCCGGAGGTAACACGGGGATTTGAACTGGCGATCCCCATGTTGGCAGGCAATGGAATAGACCAGCACGCCACCCGGAAATATATTTTCTTGATTCCTCCAATCTTGATAGCACAACTGTTCACGTCGGAGCTTATCAACACTACGGTCTTTAATAATTTAGCACAGATGCCTGTTTAATACCGGGTTTCGGTACCCGTCCCTACGGTTCAGAGGGCTTTTGGCCTCTAGATCACAGCGTAATTGGAGGAGAAGAAAAGTATGGCTAATCATACTGGGATTCTTTTGCTATGGCTGCAATATGAATAGTAACAAGGGAAAAAACAGTAATCATCCTGCAGTATTGTGTAGCCTTCGTGGGTGTAGTAAATGGCTTATGAGTTAAGCGATCAGAGAGGTGGAACAGACCTGGCGTTGGGATGTGATCAGCTGCTTGGTCAACCTCTTGTCCGTTAGCATCAAGCTGGAGCTCCTGGGATGCGTGTCTCTCAGAGAGCTTACGCTCGTGAGTGCGTGCATTTACATGGGTGATAACAGTTGTGTAGAGGTGCTGGAGGCTCGTGTCGAACCCCAGATCCTCCTGTTGCCCTGAGCACACCTGTGGTAGAGTCTGCAAAACAGGGGCGTTTACAGTTAAGAGATCAGGAATCAGGAACACTTTGTCATGTCATGTCATTTCATGCACTTGCGTAGATGAAATGAAACAAAACACCGTTTCCCCCCCAGCCCACAGCAGTGCAACACAAAGACAAAAACACACGTCCAAGAACTACAAGAACACACATATCCAAACTAAACAAAAGAAATCACTGTCCAGGAGAACAAACACCAGCCAGGATGACTGTCGGAATTGTTGGTCGGTATGGGCTAGCAGCTAGCTTAGCCTGCCCCGCGTCCCGTCAGACCGCCCTCGGTGTTTCCTCTTCAGGCCCAGCTCCAGGCAGGGCCGCGGTCCCTGGGCCCACAGAACGCAGCAGACCAAGCTGTCCCGGCCATCACACGAAGACAAACTTAAACACAGACGTGGACAAAGACACTGCACAGATGGTACTGGGTGAGGCCGACGCAAAAGTCAATTCGTGCCGCCACCTTCCCACACCGGAAGAGGGAATGCTCCGGATAATTCAGGGCAAATAGAACGTGTCATTCCATGATATAATATAAACTACTAAAAACCAACAGACCTGATTTAGGGAATAAAAAGAAAAACGTCAACTTTTTAAAAAGGGTGCTAGATCCCTTCAGTTCGTTTTCAACATTCGTCTTTCTAACAACGACAAACCACGTTCTTATCGCTCTGACGAGTAGCCTGAGCGAGGCCACCACAGAAGTGGTGCTGGGCATCAGAGACCAGGACTAATGTGGCCTTCAGTTGCTGCCTCTATGCAAGGGCACGCTCTAGGTTCACAGAATCTGAAGCCAACACCAAATTCAAAGAATAACTGCACAATAAGCAGCAAGCTCGTGCAAAAACTCCATTCAAAATTGTGTGCCGGCACCTCCCTCTCCGTTTCTCTGCAGAGCATGTGCGATTGTGTGTGTACACCAGGGGTGGAAATGAGCGCCCGCTACACGCCAAATGCGGGTGGATTTGCGTATTGGCGGGTGAATCTGCTCCACCTACCAGCCACGGCGGCGGGTAAAGAAAAGTAGCAATTTGTGACGTACCGAATAGCGAATCTGCCTTATCCCCCCCCCATGACCCGCCCTACTCTGCCTCTGATTGGCTAGTACTTGTTGCCATCGTTGGTTAGCCGATCAGAGGCGGAGTATAGGGACGCTTGTCTTGCGAGTCTGCTAATTCCCACAGACACCTTCGAGGACGAGGAGAGAGCCAGAAAACACAAGGTGGCGTCACATGGCAGGGGTGAAGAGGTCTGCAGAGAAAACGTCCCAGGAGGAGACACGGGTTAAAGAGGCGCAGACGACACGAAAACGTGTTTTTAACGAGAAGTGGAGAATAACTGATGACGGAGACCGAGAGTCCCGTGATTGGTTAGTTTACGAGGAGACGAGCCAGACAATGTTCTGTTGGGTATGTCGTCAACACGCTTCGGACGCCAACAAGACAGCTAACAGTTTCATTATTGGGACTAAAAACCTAAAATTGGAAGCCATAAAAGACCATGAATCATCCAAATGCCACATCCATGTGATAAAGATAGTACAGGGAGAATCGACCCCGCGGGATACCGCTGCCATGAAGGCACTAAACAGCCTGAACACGGCCCAGTACTTACTTTCTTGGATGGATTAAAAAAAGTTTCATATGGGACTCCATATACACCTGGACAGATCGCCAAGATAAGGCCTTTGTGTGGAGAACCCGTTTGTGAACGCACACACACACACACACACACACACACACACACACACACACACACACACACACATTAACTGCATCGGTGTTCTCTGAATAATACATCCATTGATCCCTGATACTGGAGCCTATTCCAGCAGTCGTTGGGTGGCAGGCGAGGAGACACCCTGACAGGCACCCAGTCCATCACAGGGCCAACGCCAACACACACACACACACACACACACACACACACACACACACTAAGGGACAATTTAGTACAGCCGAGTCACCTGACCCACACGTCTTTGGACTGTGGGAGGAAACCGGAGCCCCCGGAGGAAACCCACACAGACACGGGGAAAACATACAAACTCCACACAGAGGACGACCCGGGACGACCCCCAAGGTGGGACTACCCCGGGGCTCGAACCCAGGACCTTCTTGCTGTGAGGCGACCGCGCTAACCACTGCACCACCATAAGACATCCACTTGAATCTGAACAATCAGGCAAACACAGAAAACATAGTTTTCTCACATTTTTTTGGGGGAGGTGGGGTTCCCCCCCTTTTCTCCTCGATTTTACCGGTCCAATTACCCCACTCTTCCGAGCCGTCCCAGTCGCTGCTCCACCCCCTCTGCCGATCTGGGGAGGGCTGCAGACTACCACACATCTCCTCCGATACATGTGGAGTCGCCGGCTGCTTCTTTTCACCTGACAGTGAGGAGTTTCACCAGGGGGACGCAGCACGTGGGAGGATCACGCTGTCCCCCAGTCCACAGGCACCCCGACCGACCAGAGGAGGCGCTAGTGCAGCGACCAGGACACACACCCACATCCGGCTTCCCACCTGCAGACACAGCCAACTGTGTCTGTAGGGACGCCCGACCAAGCCGGAGGTAACGCGGGGATTCAAACCGGCGATCCCTGTGTTGGTAGGCAGCGGAATAGACCGCCACGCCACCCGGACACCACTACACTTCCAGTTTTGTTAAAGACTGTGTTGTGTTTCTGATAGCAACAAATACCTCACCAAGTCAGAAAACATGCAGCTCTGCAACAACATAAAAACAGTAGCGGTGCGCCGGACCCAAACAAAACCATCTCCTGTGTGATTTTCCTGCAGGTCTCCATCTTCTCACTACACGGACGTGATCACGTTCCCTCTCCACAGCTCTGACAGGCAGTCTGTCGACACCGTTTCTGCAGACCTGTGCATAAACTCCCAGAATAAACGTGAGCGGACACGGCGTGAACCCTGGGTCCACGAGACCGCCGAGCAACCCAGCCTGCTAATAAAGCAGCGAAATGACAAACACACATTCTGCAACCCTGATTTCCCAGGTCCCCTTCGGCCCGGTCCCGAGGCCCTCGGGTATGTTTGTTTTATGGCCCCGGCGTGGGCGTCACATGGCTGGAGTCATGTACGGCGATAACGTGCTAATCAAAGTAGCATTATCGGCACAGCGGCGAGCAGGTAAGACTTCTGAGCAGGAACGGCACGACGGGAGGTGTGCGACACACACACACACACACACACACACTGCAAAACCAGACATGCACAAACACACACACACACACACACACTCCTGACTGCAAGGCTGACAGATAAGGGTGCGTTTAAACTCGTGCAACATTATGAGTGCCTGGCTGACAGGAAAACACACGCTATTCACTGGACCCTTCATCAGCCCCCCCCCCCCCCCCACACACACACACACACAAAAATTAAAAAAAAAAAAAAATGGAGAGGACAAACTCTCCAAATTAGCTCCTCAAATATTGACCGGGAGAAATTGGTGGTCTCCCGCTCGCTGTCAGGGCAGAGGGGCTCCTAAACACACTTTGGTCAGGTTTCGAGGTTTCACATTGATTTATTTTTGTTATTTGTTTGTTTAAATATCGTAAAAATAAATGTATGCTCTGGTGAGCCTTAGTTCTCCTTTGGGCACAGAGAAACCAATGTGTTCTTGCGCCGAAGGAAGCCGAGTAGAAAGCGAACATTCTTCTTTCTTCCATTCACCCCCCCCCCACCCACCACCCCCACCCCCCCCCCGGCCCGGGCCCTCACTCCCGTTTGCCCTCCCTGCCTCGCCCGGGATCGAATCCTGCTCAATTTACGGCATCGCCTGCCCTAAATCAAAGCCCGGGACTCGTCCGACCCCTCCTGCCACGCCGCAGGAGAGGGCGGACGGGGATGAAGGCCTGCCAGGAAGCCGACCCCGGTGCTGCTTCGGCCATTATGTCGGACAAGGGTGAAACGCCGACGGTGAGACCGAGTGTCTACCCCGGGTCAATAACCTCTCGCACATTTTTCCGTTCTTCTGGAACTTTCCTTTGGCCTTGTCCGGCACGCCCCCTCTGCTCTTATGTTTGACCAAAGTTCACAAACCGCCGTGTGTGTGTGTGTGTGTGTGTGTGTGGGGGGGGGGGGGCAAGGCGGAGGAATGCTCACCTGGTGACCACGCCTCCACTGATTCCTCCTCCTCCTCCTCTTCCTCCTCCTTCTTCTTCTTCTTCTTCTCTCCTCCCTTCGGCAGAAGGGTGCCGGCAGGCTGCAGGGCATCCAGGGTGGCATCTGGCTCTGCCCACAGCTCGGCCGAGAGAGGGAGGCGGGGGAAGGAGGGCGAGCGGAAGGGGGCAGGGTGGCACGACGTGTTGACGTTGCCCTATTATTAGCCGGTAAACAGCTCCGCTTTTAGCCAGGAGGCTGTTTTTTTAAGGGGCCCTTTCCCAATCGGTCTTTTTACGGGTTTCGCTTTTTTTTGACGGCAAGAGAGCGGACTGGTGCCGGTGTGTCTCATTTATTTTGACTCGTCTCCTCCCCACCTCCGACCCCGACCTCAACCTCCCGTCGGGTCTCCCGGGGCTGGCATGCAACTTCCGGTCGAACCCTGACCTTTGTAAAGCAGCGGGGCCAAGTTGTGGAAACAGGTCGGTCAAAGAAAAATATGGTGGTGTCCAAACAGCCGAAACCCCGGCCCTCGTACGGACGACACGGGGTCCAGCTTTACTTTCGGGATCCAAATATTTGTAGTACGGAGAAACATACCACAGTAACAACGCCAGGATGCGTACTGTTTTCCTCCCCCACTTGTACCCGGCCAATTACCCCGCTGTTCTGAGCCGGCCCGGTCTCTGCTCCGCCCCCTCTGCCCATCCGGGGAGGGCTGCAGACCACCACACGCCTCCTCCCATACATGTGGAGTCACCCGCCGCTTCTTTTCACCGGACAGTGAGGAGTTTCACCAGGGGGACGTAGCACATGGGAGCATCTCGCTACTCCCCCCAGTTCCCCCCCAACTGCCCCAACTGACCAGAGGAGGCGCTAGTACAGCCACCAGGACACATACCCACATCCGGCTTCCCACTCGCAGACACGGCCAATTGTGTCTGTAGGGACGCCCGACCAAGCCGGAGGCAACACAGGGATTCGAACCGGCGATCCCCGTGTTGGTAGGCAACGGAATAGACCGCCACGCCACCCGGGCGCCCCGATACTAAATGGTTTTTGATGTAATAAAACCAACTAAAAATGATGTAGCACTGTCAGGACACAGCAGAGTATTGGGACTCGGCCCATGTTTCAGCCTCAGTCACCAGCTGTGGAGCACTGTCAGGACACAGCAGAGTATTGGGACTCGGCCCATGTTTCAGCCTCAGTCACCAGCTCTGGAGCACTGTCAGGACACAGCAGAGTATTGGGACTCGGCCCATGTTTCAGCCTCAGTCACCAGCTGTGGAGCACTGTCAGGGCACAGCAGAGTATTGGGACTCGGCCCATGTTTCAGCCTCAGTCACCAGCTGTGGACCACCAGACACCTGCTGTCACCCCCCACTGGATTCTAACATCTCATGGAATTAAACCCATCAAACGACCAAAGATCCCAACTTGAAAGGCACCGTTTTAAAAGTTAAAACGCCTTCAGCACCGTGGCCTGGTCACGTCAGGCCTATAAAGCAAACTCTGACACGCTCAAGCACCAAGCCTTCGTCAGGGCCGACGACATTCACCTCATTTTCATCTTTCAAACACGGCGCCTTGGAGTTTTCCTGTGATTTCTCATGTCTACATAGATCCCCATCCAAAGAGCACCTCAAACAAACGATGTGAGTCTAGGAAGCGCTCCTAACCAAACATTCTTCTGATTATCAAACAGCTAATTGGGGTCAGCGCATACCGGCACCGAACCTCCGTAGGAACAATTTCAAGGCAGATGGAAACTGAACAGGACAGCAATTATTTAGCGAAGCACACATAAAACACACACTCCTCGCTTGGGTCCGACACAGACGAGCTGCGTCTACCCCGAGGAACCGTCGAGTTGCATCTCCATGGGGCGTCCGGGTGGCGTGGCGGTCTATTCCGCTGCCTACCAACACGGGGATCGCCGGTTCGAATCCCCATGTCCGGCTTGGTTTGGACATCCCTACAGACACAATTGGCCGTGTCTGCGGGTAGGAAGCCAGATGTGGGTACGTGTCCTGGTCACTGCACTAGCGCCTCCTCTGGTCAGTCGGGGCGCCTGGTCGGGGCGGGGACTGGGGGGAATAGCGTGATCCTCCCACGCGCTACGTCCCCCTGGTGAAACTCCTCACTGTCCGGTGAAAAGAAGCGGCTGGTGACTCCACATGTATGGGAGGAGGCATGTGGTAGTCTGCAGCCCTCCCCGGATCGGCAGAGGGGGTGGAGCAGCAGAGACCGGGACGGCTCGGCAGAGGGGGGTAATTGGCCGCATGCAATTGGGAGTAAAAGGGAGAAAAAGCCAAAAAAGAAACGAAAGAAGTTGCATCTGCATACACACACTCTCAGTCAACCGCTGTCTGTGGTCGGAGCTCTGCAGTGGTGAGGGAGGGCCTGCTGGTAATCTGGGCCGAGAGAAACGCTCTCACACCGGATATCTAATCCTTACTGACCGATTAGCCCAGAGGCAGTGTTCACTTGCCTTAGGGTCCTGACACACCAGGCGTCGGCACTAGTCGGACCCCTGCCGGCAGTGAGAGGGATCACTCTGACCGGCGGTTCAGCTTAGCGAATCAGTGTAGAACGTACATGCTAGTTGGTCATCGGCTGCGGTCTTTGTGGTGTGTTCAAGTGCCACGTTTTGACCCGGACGGCGGCGACGTGAGGTGAAGCAACAGTCGGCCTTCGTCGCCACTCGTCGGTTTGGTGTGTCTGGGCCCTTAGGTGGACTAAATTTCAGGTTTATTCATCTCATCATCAGCCGCTTCTCCGGGGTTGGGTCGTGGTGGAAGCAAGCTAAGGAGGGCACTCCAGACGTCACCTCTCCCCAGCAACGCCCTCCAGCTCCTCCTGGGGGGACCCTCGGTGTTCCCAGGCCAGATGTAGTCCCTCCAGCGAGTTCTGGGTCTACCCCGGGGTCTCCTCCCAGTTGGACGTGCCCAGTAAACCTCCAAAGGAAGGTGCCAAGGAGGCATCCTGATCAGATGCCCGAACCACCTCAACTGGCTCCTTTCGATGTGAAGGAGCAGCGGCTCTACTCCGAGCTCCCTCCGGATGTCTGAGCTCCTCACCCCATCTCTAAGGCTGAGCCCAGACACCCTACGGAGGAAACCCATTTCAGCCGCTTGTATCTGTCATCTCGTCCTTTCGGTCACGACCCAAAGCTCATGAAATTTCAGGCTTAATTACAGACAAACAACTTCCGAGATGACAGCTAACATAGCTGTCAGTTGACTTACTATCTGGCTCGACGGTGTCTTGAGTCCCGTTTAGGACCGACTTGACAAAGTATGGCCGAGTGATTGTAGAACCTACACTCTTGTCAGCTGACACAAAAAGGCCCACGGACCACAACGAACCGCTTCATTACGCGATGGGATATTTATTTCCAACCTGTTTTCAGCTCTGGTAACCCTGGACAGACCAGTCATTAATATTATGCAACCGGAATAGCAGGAACGAGAAGCGGGAAACACTGGGGCAGGAGACGCGGGGGAGTCGAAGCAACGGGGGAGCTACCTGCGACGCCGAATGTAGCGTGTTTATACGTGCCAGCCGGCTGCTGTCGTGTGGCCGCGCTGCCTTGCAGGATCGTGCCCTCTTTGCGGGATGCCACACTTGTGTTGCCCAGGCCCAGGGCTAGGCCCGGCGGAGCTGCCCAGTGGCCAACTGCTAGCGGGCTGAGTAAGGGGGAGGGAGGAGCGGAGCGGTACGTGCCAGGCCACAGAGGCAGTAATTACAAGCCCCAGGGCCGGGGACAACCCTGTGGAAACTGTGTGCAACGAATAGAGCAAAGAGGAGAGGAAGAAGTGAGGGAGGAGGGGAGGATGAGTGGATGGGAGGGATGGAGGCATCTATGCGATTTTCCCATCTTTGGCTTTTTTTTTCTTTCTTTTTCCTCTCTGTCTCTGCACCCGAAAAAGGACACTCCAAGACAGTTATTAGAGCATCACATGGTAATCAGTTAAGGATGATGATTGAGACCTTGCAGGCCTGAGGCTCAATTACAGTCTGAAGGCGGAGAGGAGGCCATCTTCCCACCTACGGCTCGTGACCAGGGAGGTGAACGGAGCATACACCCTGAGCCAAGCTCGGTTCTTTTATCAGTCTGGAAATAGCAACCGGGGGATGGAAATCCTGCAGAGCGACTCCCTTAACTTGACCACCCCGCCAAGAGTTAACACTTTTTAAAGCTCAGTGTATGACTCGGGTTGACATTTCCGTAAATATTATGAACATAAATGTTTATAAGTGAAAAAAAACCCCCTACATTTGCAATACTTTTGGTTTGACAAGAACGTACGTTTAAGGCTAAAATCCACGACTTCCCCCAATCTGACTCTCCCTCTGGCAACGAGAGCTACAAACAAGGTGGAGCAGCCACTGTTGCTTTTCAGTCGCCCCCACCCTTGTCAAAATTGATTTTTGGGCGTCCGGGTAGCATAGCAGCCTATTCCGCTGCCTACCAACACGGGGATCGCCGGTTTGAATCCCGGTGGTACATCCGGCTTGGTCGGGCGTCCCTACAGACACAATTGGCCATGTCTGCGGTTGGGAAGCCAGATGTGGGTATGTGTCCTGGTCGTTGAACTAGCGCCTCCTCTGGTCGGTCAGGGCGTCTGTTTGGGGGGTTGGGACTGGGGGGAATAGCCTGATCCTCCCACGTGCTGCGTCCCCCTGGTGAAACTCCTCACTGTCAGGTGAAAAGAAGCGGCTGGTGACTCCACATGTATGGGAGGAGGCATGTGGTAGTCTGCAGCCCTCCCCGGATCTGCAGAGGGGGTGGAGCAGCGACCGGGACGGCTCGGAAGAGTGGGGTAATTTGCCGGGTGCAACTGGGGAGAAAAAGTGTGTGGGGAGGGGATTGTCAGATCAACGTGAACACAGGCAATCTAATGTAACACAAACTACATCAAACTGTATGGCAACACTGTTGTACTGTGACTTTTTTGGGGGATCCCCCCCCCCCATTTCGCTCCAATTGTACCCGGACAGTTACCCCACTCTTCTGAGCCGTCCCGGTCTCTGCTCTGCCCCCTCTGCTGATCCGGGGAGGGCTGCAGACTACCACATGCCTCCTCTGATACATGTGGAGTCACCAGCCGCTTCTTTTCACCTGACAGTGAGGACTTTCACCAGGGGGACGTAGCGCGTGGGAAGATCACGCTATTCCCCCCAGTTCCAAACAGGCGCCCCGACCACCCAGAGGAGGCGCTAGTGCAGCAACCTGGACACATACCCACATCCAGTTTCCCATCCGCAGACACGGCCAATTGTGCCTGTAGGGACGCCCGACCAAGCCGGAGGTGACGCGGGGACTCGAACCGGCGATCCCTGTGTTGGTAGGCAACGGAATAGACCGCTATGCTACCCGGACGCCCGAAATGATAGAATTAACGTTTGACGTTACAAGATGCTGGGCATGCTAGACTTGGGCGAACTGTTGATAGAATGCGCAAAACAAAGGAACAATGTAACAGCGTTGTGACAGGTGTACACAAGTTAAGTTCAAGACCCTCTGAAAGGGATTCCATTTCAGACGAATGATCCATTCGGAGAAAATCAAAAGCGAAATTAACATCCACATGTGCAACAACAGACTCTTAATTTAGACTAAAAAGAGACATTTGGCTCTACTAATGACATTTTGAGGAATAGATTTTAGATAGTAAAATTGAAAATTGAATTGCCACTGAGTCATGGGCTGTTCTTAGCCCCCCCCCCCAAATAAAATCACACACACACACTGCCCTGGCGGCTCAAATCTGGCCCCGCCCACTTCCCACCCGGGCCCTGAATTCCTCAGGTGTGTGTGATAACGAGTCTCTCGTTCCTGTTTAAGGGAGGGGCTGTCAATGATTTACTGAAGTGTAGACAGAGAGGGGGCGGGGGAGGAGGGGGGTCCGAGGAAAAGGAAAGACAACCGGGAGGGAAAGAAAGAAGTGAGAAAGAGAGGAGGAACAGCAGAGAGAAGGGGAACAACGTGGGGGGGGGCGGGGCAGAAGGAACTCACAGGCTGGTGAGCTGACCCTGCTGCCCTTCAGCTCCCTCCTTCTGGGAGGCGAGTTCTCACACGTGAAGCTAAATGCTAGCACTACCCGAGGGATACATACACCTGACTCAGAAACCAAGGCTTTACTAAACCCTAGCTCCACCTCAAACACCCCAGCACCCACTCTTCCACAGGGCAGGAAGGGGGGGGGTAGTTAGGGCACTAGCGGGCAGAATTTACTAGTATCTAGTAGGGGTGTAAGAAGATCCTGATACACTTGTTTTGTGATACTGTGAAAAAGCTATCATCTACCCCCTCCCCCTTTTTTCTCCCCACGTGTACTTGGCCAATTACCCCACTCTTCCCGAACCGTCCCGGTCGCTGCTCCACCTCCTCTGCCGAGCCGGGGAGGGCTGCAGACTACCACATGACTCCTCCCATACATGTGGAGTCGCCAGCTGCTTCTCTTCACCTGACAGTCAGGCGTTTCACCAGGGGTACGGAGCACGTGGGAGGATCACGCTATTCCCCCCCAGTCCCCCCCTCCCCGAACAGGCGCCCCGACCAACCAGAGGAGGCGCTAGTGCAGCGACCAGGACACGTACCCACATCCGGCTTCCCACCTGCAGACACGGACAATTTTGTCTGTAGGGACAATTGTGTCTGTAGGGACGCCCGACCAAGCTGGAGGTAGCACGGGGATTCGAACCGGCGATCCCCGTGTTGGTAGGCAACAGAATAGACCATTACGCTACCCAGACGCCCTGTCGACTTTGAATTAATAGTTTACATGGGAAGACTCGTGGCAGACAGCGTTCAAGGTTGTGTTGCGTGGAAACCCGCCACCCTTAGACAGCAGTGTTGTATCTATCGTCAGCCATTTGACCCTTCCACTCCACTGTAACAACGTAACCTGAGACAGGAAGTAGCGCAAACACGAAGAACACAGCCTATGAAATCGCAGTATGAAACCACCTTGCTTACAGTATCGCAACATATCACACTATATTGAACTGCAAGTTGTGATTCAATATATTGTGATATAACTTGCCAATAATCGGAATCGGCCCTGAAAACAACCCATGTCGGTCGAACCCCAGTCGTGACCCCGGTTACGGCTCTTATAGCCAGATTCCTGACAACACACAACCCTCGTATCTTGTGAGTATTGCACACTTCAAAAACCAACCGTCACTTCCATCCATCCACCCATCATCTGAACCGCTTCTCCTGCTCTCGGGGTCGCGGGGATGCTGGAGCCTATCCCAGCAGCCACTGGGCGGCAGGCGGGGAGACACCCTGGACAGGCCGCCAGATTATCACCTACATGTCTTTGGACTGTGGGAGGAAACCGGAGCCCCCGGAGGAAACCCACGCAGACACGGGGAGAACATGCAAACTCCACACAGACGACGACCCGGGATGACCCCCCAAGGTTGGACTACCCCGGGGCTCGAACCCAGGACCTTCTTGCTGTGAGGTGAACGTGCTAACCACTGCACTACCGTGCTGCCCAACTGTCACTTGTTAGTCTTGTTTTTGGCAGGACTGGACCAGCGGGCCAGGCCTACAAACGCCAATGATCCCGAGCAGCCATGTTAAGAGTGACTGAGCGATCCTGTTTAGAGTGGCTGACTGAGCGATCATGTCTGACACGATTGGGCCGCTGGATCAGGTGACTCACGATTGGTCGGCCGACCATCAACGTCGCTGGTGAACACGGGAGTGGGAGTTTCCCTGTTGGCCGTTGAATCGGCGCGGTGATTCCAGCTCCTCGTTTATCGCACAGTAACGGACGGACGGAAAGTATTGCTTGCTCATGGACACTACCGAAACGCTAAGACCAGAATATTTCGCTGCTCTTTCCACATCTGGTTAGGCAGCGTAACGGTCCTGCATGGAGCAGAGTAGGACGAAACGGCCCTCCACGAGAGGCATGAGGGACAGTCCACAGTTAAAGCAGCCCGAATAACAATCACTCTTACATAACGCTCAACACAGTGAGTCTTAGGCAAATGAGAGACATCCGCTGATAGAAACAGATGAAAGGGAAGACTAAAGAGATAATTAGCATGGTTATAATTACAATTAAATTAAGTTCCCTTTCAAATCAAACATCCCAAGATGAGTGGAATGTATTGTTCTGGCAACTGAATTTATAATTTTTTTTTTATTATTCGGATGCAGCTTAATCATGTCATGTGATATGCTACTTCTGTCCACTTTAACAACTAATATTACTGGGACAACCACAGAAACTCTCAGATGAACAATTGTTATCAAGGAATACACATTACAGACACCACCACCGACTATTACATGAGACACCACCACCGACTATTACATGACAGACACTACCACCGACTATTACATGACAGACACTACCACCGACTATTACATGACAGACACTACCACCGACTATTACATGACAGACACCACCACTGACTATTACATGACAGACACTACCACTGACTATTACATGAGACACTACCACCGACTATTACATGACAGACACTACCACCGACTATTACATGAGACACTACCACTGACTATTACATGAGACACTACCACCGACTATTACATGACAGACACTACCACCGACTATAACATGACAGACACTACCACTGACTATAACATGACAGACACTACCACTGACTATTACATGACAGACACTACCACCGACTATAACATGACAGACACTACCACTGACTATAACATGACAGACACTACCACCGACTATTACATGACAGACACTACCACCGACTATTACATGACAGACACTACCACTGACTATAACATGACAGACACTACCACCGACTATTACATGAGACACTACCACCGACTATTACATGAGACACTACCACTGACTATAACATGACAGACACTACCACCGACTATTACATGACAGACACTACCACCGACTATTACATGAGACACTACCACCGACTATAACATGACAGACACTACCACTGACTATTACATGAGACACTACCACTGACTATAACATGACAGACACTACCACTGACTATTACATGAGACACTACCACTGACTATAACATGACAGACACTACCACTGACTATTACATGACAGACACTACCACTGACTATAACATGACAGACACTACCACTGACTATTACATGACAGACACTACCACCGACTATTACATGAGACACTACCACTGACTATAACATGACAGACACTACCACCGACTATTACATGACAGACACTACCACTGACTATTACATGACAGACACTACCACTGACTATAACATGACAGACACTACCACTGACTATAACATGACAGACACTACCACTGACTATAACATGACAGACACTACCACCGACTATTACATGAGACACTACCACTGACGATTACATGGCAGACACTACCACTGACTATTACATGAGACACTACCACCGACTATTACATGACAGACACTACCACTTACTATAACATGACAGACACTACCACTTACTATAACATGACAGACACTACCACTGACTATTACATGAGACACTACCACTGGCTATTACATGAGACACTACCACTGACTATAACATGACAGACACTACCACTGACTATTACATGACAGACACTACCACTGACTATTACATGACAGACACTACCACTGACTATTACATGACAGACACTACCACCGACTATTACATGAGACACTACCACTGACTATAACATGACAGACACTACCACCGACTATTACATGACAGACACTACCACTGACTATTACATGACAGACACTACCACTGACTATAACATGACAGACACTACCACTGACTAGTACATGACAGACACTACCACTGACTATTACATGAGACACTACCACTGACTATAACATGACAGACACTACCACCGACTATTACATGAGACACTACCACCGACTATTACATGACAGACACTACCACTGACTATAACATGACAGACACTACCACTGACTATAACATGACAGACACTACCACTGACTATAACATGAGACACTACCACTGACTATTACATGACAGACACTACCACTGACTATTACATGACAGACACTACCACTGACTATTACATGACAGACACTACCACTGACTATTACATGACAGACACTACCACTGACTATTACATGACAGACACTACCACTGACTATTACATGACAGACACTACCACTGACTATTACATGACAGACACTACCACTGACTATTACATGACAGACACTACCACCGACTATTACATGACAGACACTACCACTGACTATTACATGACAGACACTACCACCGACTATTACATGACAGACACTACCACTGACTATTACATGAGACACTACCACCGACTATTACATGACAGACACTACCACTGACTATTACATGAGACACTACCACCGACTATTACATGACAGACACTACCACCGACTATTACATGACAGACACTACCACTGACTATTACATGACAGACACTACCACTGACTATTACATGACAGACACTACCACTGACTATTACATGACAGACACTACCACCGACTATTACATGACAGACACTACCACTGACTATTACATGACAGACACTACCACCGACTATTACATGACAGACACTACCACTGACTATTACATGAGACACTACCACCGACTATTACATGACAGACACTACCACTGACTATTACATGAGACACTACCACCGACTATTACATGAGACACTACCACCGACTATTACATGACAGACACTACCACTGACTATAACATGACAGACACTACCACCGACTATTACATGACAGACACTACCACCGACTATTACATGACAGACACTACCACTGACTCTCCCTGTAACAAACTGGCCACAATGTCCAACACTGACCACACACAGTCCAGACATCCAGCTGTTCTTTTCTTTTTTTGGGGGGGGGGGGTTTACACCGTTTTCTCCCAATTGTACTTGGCCAACTACCCCACTCTTCCGAGCAGTCTCGGTCTCTGCTCCACCCCCTCTACCGAGCCAGGGAGGGCTGCGGACTATCACATGTCTCCTCCCATACATGTGGAGTCACCAGCTGCTTCTTTTCACCTGACAGTGAGGAGTTTCACCAGGGGGGCGTAGCGCGTGGGAGGATCACCCTATTCCCCCCAGTCCCCCCCCCCATGAAAAGGTGCCCTGACCGACCAGAGGAGGCGCTAATGCAGCGACCAGGACACATACCCACATCCGGCTTCCCACCCGCAGACACGGCCAATTGTGTCTGTAGGGACGCCCGACCAAGCCGGAGGCAACATGGGGATTCAAACCGGAGATCCCCGTGCTGCTAGGCAACGGAATAGACCGCCACGCTTCCCGGACGCCCTCCAGGATTTCATTATATTCAGACGGATAAAGATATGTCCCTGAAACTCTGCGTCTGGGCTTTCCACCGGCCACGCTGGAGTGGCCGTCCATATGCAGCCATCAGGAGTCAGGAACACTGCATCCTTCATTTCATTTCATGCACTAATAACTGACCAGATACATCTGGGGAGGAAAAAAAAAGGGGGAGGGGGGGATCAAAAAAAAATAATCCTGAAATCCTTCATCATCAGAAAGAACATTTTTGCCAAACAGGGGAATAATAAAAAAAAAAGTACTCCTCTACTGGATGACAACCACCTTTGTTTCCAAATATAAAATAAGGGTTGGACGCGTTTGAAAGACAGACGGGTTGCAAAATTTGACTTAACGCATAAGAAATGACCATTTTAGATATGGATGTACAAGTGAAAAAAGCTATGAAATGCAAGTACGAAGGATTCTGTTTAACATTTGCAACACTATGCGGTAGACATTACGCAAGCTTGGGTAGCACGTGGCACATAATAGCCAGGGTTAGGGGTTAAATTCCTGTGAGACGGAGCATGGCGTGAAGTGCTGCAGGTGAGGGGGTTTAACTCACTTCCTGCTGGTGCCACCTGAAATAACCAGGGACAATTTATTGTCGTCTCTCACGTGTACTTGCATAGACAAAGAGAGGAAATCTCGTTTCTCCCAGCCCACAGCAATGCAACACCAAAAACACACGTCCGCAATTTCCCAAAAACGACACCGCCAAAAATATACAAAAACAGACAAAGAAAAACAAAAACAAATAGTGAACAACACAGTCCACTCAGTGCGACGCAGTCCAAAAAAGCCCTCTGTCCAGGGAACGAACGCCAGCCAAGGCGACGGTCGGAACCGCCGGTCTGCATCATGGCTGTATTGTAGCAGAACCGCATACGGCGCCGCCGCTCAGCCTAGCAGCCAACTTTTTCCCCAGTGGTCACTCGCGGTATTGCAGCAAAAAAATCCCCTGCGGACCCAAAAGCATTTTCCCCATAGACCACCATTGTAAAAGAGACGCCAGTAAAACTGTTGACAGGACACCTGCAGCTATAATCATGGTCCGTTATTAGTCTTTGTAGTGTACACTTTTAAGCCACGGGGTTTTAATCTTTTTAAAAAAATGTCCAAAGCCCAAAAAACCTCCAGAAAAGTATTTCCCCCCACCTGGATGACGGCGCGGCTGTGTACGAGCCATTCTCATAGCCAAGAGGCATGATGGGAGCAACACTACTGCGCATATTCAGTGCGCCCCATGTACCCGGAAGTAACCCGGAAGCCAGAAACTGTTTCTGCGTATGCGCCAGGCGAGCAATTCTCATAGGAATGAACAGGCGCCATTTTTAGCTCCGGCATCCAGTTCTACTACAATACATCCATGGTCTGCGTGGGCTAGCAGTTAGCTTAGCCTGCCCCGCTTTCCTCTCCGGACGCAGCTCCAGGCAGGGGCCGTGGTCCCTGGGCCCCTCAGACGCCGCAGACCAGGCTCCCCCAGCCGATCCAACGCCGGCTCTCCCAGCCAGACACCTTCGACGCCTCCCCCCGCACTCCACACGGCGACGCAGACAAAAACACCGCACGGTCGATGCTAGGCGAGGCTAGCGCCGCCATCTTCCCACCAAATAAAGAGCGTTCACTCTGTGCACGGCAGAATCGGTTAAGGGAAGACGTGCGGCATCCTGCCGCTGCAAAGCTACCGTCCTTAGAAACAGGACGTGGGCAACGCTGCAAAACAGCGACAATTTAATGTCGTGTTGACAACTGGAGTACTACTGCACGACTGGCTGAGCGCCCCATGCACCGGCAGCCAGGCTGACGCAGGCTGCTTACACTGCGCCAGGCGCTGGAACCCCGGTGCATGCGTCACCGTGGTAAGACGCAGCATATGCCCATGCACACAAACATGTCTCTCTCTCTCTCTCTCTCTCTCTCTCTCTCTCTCTCTCCCCCTCTCTCTTCTCTGTCCTCTCTTCCCTCTTTCTTCTCTCCCCCCCTCTCTCTTCTCTGTCCTCTCTCTCCTCTCGCTCTCTTCTCTCTCTCTCTCTCTTCTCTCTCCTCTCTCTCTCTCATCTCGCTCTCTCTTCTCTGTCTCCTCTCTCTTCTCTCTCTCCTCTCTCTCCTCTCTCTCTCTCCTCTCTCTTCTCTCTCTCCTCTCTCTCTTTCCTCTCCTCTCTCCTCTCTATCTCTTCTCTCTCTCTCTCTCTTCTCTCTCCTCTCTCTCTCTCATCTCGCTCTCTCTCCTCTCTCTCTCTCTCTTCTCTCTCTCCTCTCTCTCCTCTCTCTCTCTCCTCTCTCTCACCCCTCTCTCTGTCTCTCTCCTCTCTCTCTCTCATCCCTCTTTCTCTCCTCTCTCTCTCTCTCTTCTCTCTCTCCTCTCTCTCCTCTCTCTCTCTCCTCTCTCTCTTCTCTCTCCTCTCTCTCTCCTCTCTCTCTTCTCTCTCTCCTCTCTCTCCTCTCTCTCTCTCCTCTCTCCTCTCTCTCGTACATAGGAAAACACAGGCATTCAACGTTGCTCTGACACAAACACGTATAGGAATGCAAATAAACACAAACAAACATATAAACACAAAGATAAAAAGTTGGCCTCAGTGTTACACACACACACACACACACACACACACACACCCTTCTGCTCTCAAAACCAAAGGCATGCGTCACTGCCTATGCTGTGTGGACAAGCGGACACTCCCCTTTTCAAGTCATAGTCATGGCCCGCCGCCACACACAAACACACACACTCACACACACACACACACACACACACACACACACACACACACACACACACACACACACACACACACACACACTCCAAATTTAGGCCTAGAGGGAAGCTGATGTGATCCTAAAAGTATCTGAACAGCCCCCCCCCCGTTTCTACTACTCTATGAATCAGCTTTAGTTGAGGCCTAAGTTAAATGTAAAAGTGTATGTGTGTGTGTGTGTGTGTGTGTGTGTGTGTGTGTATCAGTGGGAAGTGCAGGCTAATTCCGCACATGTAAATGTTGACCTGAGCTGGGTGGGGTGTTTGTGTGGTGGCCATGAAAAGCAATGGGGGGAAAAAAAGGGCCTCCAGTCATCATCTGTCTTTCCCTGTCCTCCCTCTATCTTTCCTTCTTTCCGCTACGCGATCTCTCACATCTGCCCTGCTGCAGGAAAAATACAAGTACACAACATGAAGCGAGAAGGCTCACAAGCGCACTATCGCTTAACTCGGCTAGTGGGCCGGCTGACGGTGAGGTGGTGTCAGAGATGCCATCGAGACACCGCGGCTACTGACCCCCTGACCCGCTCACCTACTGGCTGCTTGTGGCACCGTCGCCACAGGAATTAAAACTCAATTTTACGGCGGCGCGATTTCACGTTTGCGGCGGCCTCACCCAGCACCGTCCATGTAGTGTCTTTGTCCACATCTGCGTTTCAGTTTGTGTCTTCGTTTGATGGCTGGGAGAGCTGGCGCTGGATTGGCTGGGGGAGCTTGGTCTGCTGGGTCCTGTGGGCCCAGGGAGCTGCAACCGAGGGGGTAACACTGAAGGTGGTCTGACAGGACGCGGAAAGGGGGCAGGCTAAGCTAACTGCTAGCCCCATGCAGACCGGCACTTCTGACAGTCATCCTGGCTGGCGTTCGTTTCCTTCAATTACCCCTCTCTTCCGAGCCGTCCCGGTCTCTGCTCCACCCCCTCTGCCGATCCGGGTAGGGCTGCAGACTACCACATGCCTCCTCCCATACATGTGGAGTCGCCAGCTGCTTCTTTTCACCTGACAATGAGGAGTTTCACCAGGAGGACCACACTATTCTCCTCAGTCACCCCCGCTCCCCGAACAGGCGCCCCGACCAACCAGAGGCGGTGCTGGTGCAGCGATCAGGACACATACCCAATTGAGTCTGTAGGGACGCCCGACCAAGCCGGAGGTAACACGGGGATTTGAACTGGCGATCCTCGTGTTGGTAGGCAATGGACTAGACCGCCACGCCACCCGGGCGCCCTAGATATGTGTTTTTGTCTTCGTGTCGCTCTGCTGTGGGCTGGGGGAAACGAGGTTTTGTTTCATTTCATGCGAGGAAGTCTATGAAATAAAGCGTTCGAATAACGTGTTCCAGTTCCAGTTCCTGGTCCTGGTTTACTTTTGCAACTCATTGCAAGCGTTTGAACAACAGTGTCCACTAGTTGGCAGCGAAGGTCAGATGAGAGACGGTCGAGAAGAGATGCTCCCAGTATGACACAAGTAAGAAGTGGGGATGGAATTGGGGGAGGAAAGGCTGTGGTAAAAAGGTGGGGGGGACGAGGACAAGAGCATAGGCAAAACACGCACACGCACACACACACACACACACACACACACACACACACTCCCTTTCATTTTTACTGGAGAAAATCATCCTCCAAAAATACCCCGGAGCCGGTCTGCGCTGCTTTGATGGCGAGCGGTGTCATCCTGATGTGGCTGCAGATAAAAGCCATCTTTCAGTGGCAATTGAGCAGACGTTACCATCAGCAGGGCTGGGCAGTGTTTGCAGAGGTGAAAAGATGTGAAGGGCCCATTATTTCAGGGCAGCATGGTTAGTGACGCAGAGGTTGCAGGGGAGGTGGAGGAGGAGCGGAGGCCGAGGCAGACATGCTAAGGCCGGAAGACTAATGAGACACGGGGATAAGACTCGTATTTAGACACAAACGTGGGCCAATGGGCAGGCTTCACAGGTAGGCAGGCAGACACACGAGTGCGTACAAGAAAAACCACAGGGACACATAGACCCCCTTCCCTTAAGCCTCCTACAGGCTGTCAGAGTCTAGCAGAGTCTAGCAGTCCTGTAAGAGTACTGCAGGCCACACTGTGCGATAGGGATCTAGTAAACTTGGGTACGACATCAAGTGTGATGTGTGTAGACTGTATGGTGATAACACAACTGAATCGCAGGCCACAACACAAGTCCATAAAAACGTCATCAGCGTGCGCGCCGCATCAGTGCGTGTCATCAAGCTACGCCGCTGGTGGAGCAACATGACGCCAAGCAGGAACCGAGTCCTTCCAGTAGTCACCGCGGCTCGTTTTGTTGCTCGTTGTGTTGAGTCCACGGCCTTTGGGTCACAGATGCTAACAGTGTGTTTGTTTGTGTTCAGCGCCAGCAAAAGGTTGTGCGTGGCGTTGATCGGTGCGTCATTTCCTGCTGCATCTCTACTGGTTGGTTAGTAGACGTACAGCAGCAGTCACGTTGTGAGATGGTCGTCCTACATTTCTGACACTGTCACACTTTCGTCTCAGGTTGTCTTCGGTCGCAAGACCGTGATAACGGCCGTCTCTGAACCTGTGTCACAGTGTGACGTAGGACCACCATCTTGGAGCCGTGACCACAGATATCACCGCGTTTAGTCGTCTTTCATCTGAGACGGGCCAAATCGTAGTCTGTAGGAGGCTCGCCAACGACTGTGCCACACACAGACACAGACACACTCATACACCACACAGCCTGGCTTTTGTCCGTCTCTCTCTCTCTCTCTCTCATCCCTCTGTCGCTTTCTACGTCCATCTATTGAGCACCGCCGTCTCACTCTCAGCTCTGCCCCACCGACTTGTTCTGTGTGTGGGTCCATCTTTGACACGGCCCGGCGACATTCTTCCCAGACACATTTTATTTCACTTTGGACTTCGGTCTAAAGACGCCCTCGTCGCAGCCCGGTGGAATTTACCATGCTCGAGAGAAGAGGAGAGGCGAAGGGGTTGAGGTGGGGGTGGTGGAGGGTGGAGGGTGTTTGGCGGAGGGTGGGGGTGATGGCAGGGAATGTTACACTTTGATCTGAGAGAAAGGGGAGTGCACGGCGTGGGCCATGTTTCCAAAAGGATCGATGAATTTGCTGCCTTGCTCAAGGTGTAATTGAAAAGCTTTTTTGTTTTCTAGATGACCTCGGGGTTGCAGCACGGCCAGGCCACCATTTTGGCAGTTTTGGATTTTCAAAGTTTAAATCATTACTAGGTAATGCATTAAATGATTAACGTTAAAGAAATCAATACAATAATGGTCATTCGGCTAAGTCAATAATTCATACGCTTGTCCTACCGCAAACGGTCGACAGATGGCAGTGTGGCCACACAGCAAATCTGAATTAATAACTCGGTCATTTTAAATCGCAGAGATATGGGAGTTGAACTATTTCTTACGAAAACACTTGCTGAGTAATATTAACTGCATTATTAGATGGTTAAACTAGAACGACCAAGCCGGTCATTTTGACCGTTTTGGATTTTCAAAGTTTAATAACTTTGTGAGAAAAAAAAAGCTATAGACCCGCCACTCCCTGAATTCTCCTAAAATTGCATATATTTGCATTAAAATGAGTTTTACATCAATCGCACAAGAAAGTTATGATAAGATCTACCTAAAACGACCACGAGCGGTCAAAATGAGTGCATGTAATTTGCGCGTGATCGTGCGCGTCATGTCAGTATTTATGACGTGTGTTGGTCGCGTCATTTCCTTCGTGAAGTTCGTTGCTCTGTCCTAGAAACACACTAGCATCCTGCAGTGCAGACAAATAGTCTAAACTTGATGTGTGATGATGTCCAACATGTCTGGTTACAGACGCACCGTGACTACCACCGAGGCGCTGCAGCATTGACAGGCGTTGGACAGCGGCCATTTTTAGTTTGAAAAATAGTATTAAAGTTGTTAAAATGTTAATTTTGGTGTCAGTTAGTTTCATAACAGACATACTAACATATGCAATGCATTAATATCTCAATTGGGTATTTATCTTGACAGAATATAGAGTTTAAAAACTGGCAGTCATTTTGACCTCCCATGGTCATTTTAGGTAGGAGTGGAATCCCAGTTGTTCAGATGTTAAAGCAGGAGTTAATCAAACATGGTATTTTTTCCACGATGGCTAAATCTGCTGCGGATACCCTAACCTGGAGGGACGAGTAGGCAAGGGGTCAGTATCTTGCTCACTCCATGACACTGACTCTTGAGGGAATTGAACCGCCGAGTTTCCCGTTTCTGTTCGGTCTGAGCATTTCAGCCATGTGTGTCTGTACACCCTTGTCCTCCTTGGGATTATGAGAAGGGTGGGCATCAGGAGGGGCAAGCGAGAGGGCCCGAGGTTGTGACTTACACCAGAGTGGGCAGACACACCACAGGCATTCCACAGGTGGCTTTGAAATACTGTCACGTATGCAGTCAGTCAATAAGTCAGTCTTACACACTCACACACACTCACTCACACACTAACGCGCACACACACACACACACGCACACACACACACGCACAGTGTGGGTCAACAATGCAACACTTGGGAAATTCCACACCCTTATACAGTAAACAGAGACACACATGTGCACAAACACAAGCACACACACACACACACACACACACACACACGTACGCACACACAAGCAAACAAACACATGCTCACCTAAGTGCGGGTACATGGACACATGTGGATGCCCTCACACAGCAAAGACAGTCAAACAGTGGTACCTTCGTCTGAAGTACAGCAAGTTATAATATATATATATAATATATATAATATGTATAGAGAGAGACTCTAATATGGAGTCTTATTCCGGGTATAAACAAGCATACAGATAGAGAAACGGAGGGAAACAGAGAGACTGACAGAGAAAGACGGAGAGAGAAAGAGAGGGTGGGGGGGGGTCATGCCGGTGGGTACTCTTTTATTATGTGGTCACCCCCACATTAACCACAGCCATTTAACATTTGGATACAAAGTGGCGAGTATGGCTAAAACTATCATTAACCCCAGTTTGGCAGAGTGGCGTGACAGCAACAAGGGAATGAGAGAGAGAGAGAGACAACAAAGAGAGAGAGACAGAGAGAGACAGACAGACAGACAGACAGAGAGAGCGGGAGAGAGACAGACAGACAGAGAGACAGTGAGAGAGAGACAGAGAGAGAGCGGGAGAGAGAGACAGACAGACAGAGAGAGTGGGAGAGACAGACAGAGAGAGCGGGAGAGAGAGACAGACAGACAGAGAGACAGCGAGAGAGAGACAGAGAGAGAGCGGGAGAGAGAGACAGACAGACAGAGAGAGTGGGAGAGACAGACAGAGAGAGCGGGAGAGAGAGACAGACAGACAGAGAGACAGCGAGAGAGAGACAGAGAGAGAGCGGGAGAGAGAGACAGACAGACAGAGAGAGTGGGAGAGACAGACAGAGAGAGCGGGAGAGAGAGACAGACAGACAGAGAGACAGCGAGAGAGAGAGAGAGAGAGAGACAGACAGACAGAGAGAGCGGGAGAGAGAGACAGACAGACAGAGAGACAGCAAGAGACAGACAGACAGACAGACGGCGAGAGACAGACAGACAGACAGAGAGAGAGAGAATGAGAGAGATACAGAAAGAGAGCGACAGAGAAGACAGTGTGTGTGTGTATGTGCGTGTGTGAGCGTGTGTGTGTGTGCGTGTGTGCGTGTGTGTGAGAGTGTGTGTGTGTGTGTGAGTGTGTGTGTGTGTGTGTGCGTGAGTGTGTGTGCGTGTGTGTGAGTGTGTGTGTGTGAGTGTGCTGCTGACCCTTTACCTGAGTAAGAAAGTCATCTCTGTAGGTCTGCTCCTCGAAAGGTAGAGTTCGCAGACGCTCTGAGTTAAAGCAGACACACACCATACAATGAGAGATAAAGACTAAACTCAAAACTGAACACACACAGGCATAATTATACCCACACCATCAGCGCACACACATCATGTGAGCAGCTCCACTGCTAACACTTCACAATGAGGCTTCATTAACACAACGACCGAGGTTCCACTCCTACCTAAAACCACCGCGGGCGGTCAAAATGACGCCCGGCCGGGTTTTAAACTCTATCTTGTGTCAAGACAAATAATACCCAACTGAGATACTAATGCATTACATATGTTAGTGTGTCTGTTATGAAACTAACTGACACCAAAATTAACATTTTAACAACTTCAATACTATCTTTCAAACAATTTTAGGAGAATTCAGGGAGCGGCAGGTCTGTGTCTTTTTCCCCCCCACAAAGTTTTTAAACTTTGAAAATCCAAAACCGTCAAAATGAAGGCCGTGGTCGTTCTAGTGTTAATTAACATGAGCTAATGCGGTAATAAGCCTTAACTAGCAGTTAATTAACCCTTAGCTAACCCTATCAACATTAGTTAATACAGTAATAAGCATTAACAATTAATAAGCAATAACTTTGATAAAAATAATAGTAAGAAGCATAATTAATAATTTTTAAGCATTAAGTATTATCCAACCATAACCCTAATAAGCATTAAGTAACTGTTGACAAATTTCTCTTGTTAACATTTATTAAGGGTTTACAGGTTAATTAAGGCGCTAATTGATGAACACCATTAGTAAACGATTTACTAGACCCATTAACTGTTAATTAACTGTTGGTGAATGCTTATTACTGTTTAATTAATGTATCCTTATTGTAAAGTGTAACAGCTCCATTTAAGAGTAGAACTTAACCATCGCTTAAGGGGCTTCATTTCACAGCAGAACATCCATCCCCTTTGCAAAAAGACTACTCACAACCCAGACAGTCTAACCAGCTACAGACCCATCTTAAATCTCACGTTTATGTCCAAGATTCTGGGAAAAAGCTATTACTGCCCAGCTCTAAGACCATGTCAAACTCCACAACTTCTCCATTCTGGTTTTCATCTATAGGTCACAGCACCAAAACTGCTCTGGTATGAGTCCCAGCCAGCCTACTGATGGCAGCTGTTGCAGGGTTCTTCCCCACCTCAGGGGCTACACTTTACATCGAAGACCATAAGATCCCCTCGAGTTTCTCCAAAGCACCAGTCACTCTGCCACTGTCCTGAGCTGGTTTAAGTCCAAGATCACTGAGAAGAATAAATTTGTGGCTGTAGTGGGAGGCAAAAAGACAAAGCAAGAGAGACAAGATTGAGATGGCTTGGACATGTGTGGAGGAGAGATGCTGGGTATATTGGGAGAAGGATGCTGAATATGGAGCTGCCAGGGAAGAGGAGAAGAGGAAGGCCAAAGAGGAGGTTTATGGATGTGGTGAGGGCGGACATGCAGGTGGCTGGTGTGACAGAGGAAGATGAAGAGGACAGGAAGAAATGGAAACGGATGATCCGCTGTGGCGACCCCTAACAGGGGCAACCAGAAGTAGTAGTAGAGTAGTAGCAGCAGCAGGTAGTAGTGTGTATGTGTGTGTGGGGGGGGGCAAAAGTCCCAGGCATAACCCATTACCCACTGTGTCCCTCAAGCATGAACTCCCCGCTGCTCGTTAGATGTCCCATTGTTATGCCTATGACACCCAACTCTTCATAAAACTGCCCCAAATGCCACCAAAGCTTAACATGCCTTAACACTTGTCTTGAGATGACAATGCATTGATGAAGCACAACTTCCCTCAGCAAGATACCCCAAACCAGGTTCAGCTCTCTCTTTCAAATCTCATTCCACCTCTGCTGGTCATAACATTCCTCTGGCCAACACAGTCTTCAATATTGGCGTTAAATTTGACCCTCACCTAATCTTTAATAATCACATTAAATGCCCCTACAAAGCCTCCCTGATTCACACCATTCTGAGAACTTCAAACTCAGTACCACTTCAAGGCTGTCTGATGTAGAGAGGCTTTCTGATGTCTATCTCCTCAACGCTGGACTACTGCAGCATGCTCTTCATCAAATCCATGCCAAGAGACCACAGAGACTCCAGTACATCCTTTCAAGGGTACTGATTAAACACTGTGTAAACATGAACATGTTACACCCGTCGTACTGCACTGGCTCCCCGTGAGACCGAATTAAAAAGCTCTCTGCTGATGTTTCAATGCATACATGGACTTGCACCTAATGTGTTAGGAAAGGTGCTGATAACTCCCAACACAACCTGAAACCAAACAACTGCCAGATGCTCTGTAGTGCCATGACAAAGCCACCTTGGGTGATCTGTTTTGCTTTGTTTTTTTATGTGCTTTATCTGTCTTAAACTTATAACACTGAGATTTGTTTTCAATGAAAAATACTTTTTAAATATCATCATCATCATAACATTATTGTCATTATCATTAGTAGTAGTATCTCTGGAGCACCATTCCATCACAGAACAAAATAAACTTTTGAAAATTGGGACATGGATACATGCTCTGAAAGAACAGTCTGTCAACAGCCATGTGTCCAGCCCACATGGCTGCCCACTAAATCATTCTATTTGCTTTGGACGGATGGATGCGCAGCTTTAGCTAAATAGCCAAACTATTATCCAGCGATTTAAAGCCAGAAGCCAGTCCTCATTATCCATTTTTGCTGTCAAAACCAGCAACTGTACTACAAGATTGTCCAACGTCATATTGGATGCTAACTGTAAGCCCAAGTGCAAGTACAGGGCAGTGCGGACACGTGTGGTTCAGAAGGGGATGGTTCCAGGAGGCTTGAGTGTGCTGCCAAGTCCTCTGAAGCATCATTGCTCTAACTTGATGGAACAGTGGTGTGGGAAGATGGTGCCCACTTGATAACCCCACGATGACATTTCTGCCTTCACACACTCAGCCTTGAAACTGCTAGTTTGGGTAGTTTACTGCCTTTGAGATGGACCAGTAGATTCACAACAGCATAGCTTGATGTCTTCTTGTGGTAACCAATGGCATGGTTAGTACACTGGGTCGGGTCATGGGTTAGTAGACTGAAGGCCCAAACATACTCGGGCGGAACGTACGCGGAGCGGACTCCGCGAGGAATGTCCGCAGTCATTTGGGCTTCCATCGTCGAGCGCACTTCCGCATTGTAGTTTCCTGTAAAACTGTCTGTGAAACACTACATTACCCACAATTCTTGCACGTTGTTTACACTCTTCTGTCATGGCGTCCGACACTGACGACGAGGAAGAGATGCTCTGCCTGCTGGCTCTACAATCGGTGTCACATTTATTGGAGGTTGATGTGAAAAATACATGCCGAGCAGTCTACTGTGTGACACTCGTGCGCGGCGCGGACTCATCGCGGTTGTAAAATCTGAGCTTTGCGCGCACAGGGCTTGCAGACGTCTGCTTTTAGTCCGGCGGAGTCCGCTCCGCATACGTTCCGCCCGAGTATGTTTGGGCCTTGACTTGATACCTAATGGGCTTTTGTGTGAATGCTCACTGCAGAATTAGACTCAAGAATTGTTACATCATATCCTGCATCTTGGTAAATAAGCATGTAAATGTCATGGCATGTAGCCAATACCCAGTATCAAATGGTATTGCATATGAATACAACTTACCTACAGCTAAGGGCAACACTTTAGTTATCAGTTTGTTTAAATTGTCCCCCAAAATCAAGAAATTAGCATGAGTTTACCTCTGGTGAGTGTGGCGCCATTCTCCCTGTAATCCTGTATCTCTGCGTCCTTCCTGACTAGTAGGCCTTCCAGCTGTTCTACTTGATTCTGCAGTAGCCTACTTATGAACAGCAGGGGGCGCATCAGCTGACTGCAAACCTGGAAACCGCAAAAGATTTAGGCGTTATCAAAAGCTGTAACTGATCAAATGTAAAGCTCAAAATGGGCCTTAATATTGCATATCTTAGCATTGCCTTTGGAGAATGGACAGTCCTGGTTCTTAGCCAGTCCTCCTCTGATTGTACAGACTCAACTCAATACCAACAGTCATCAAACTTTTGGCATCAAGGCCTGCAAAGCGACTATCATCTTTTAAAACACTTCTAAAAAAGGTAGTTTCAAAAGTCTTTGCTTTTAACCATTATTTTTTAAAGCATTTCCCAAGTATTGTCTCTTTTTTAAGTTGTATTATTCCTTCTATATACTATGTCTGCTCCACTTTGTCAGCTCCCCTTTTAGACAAACCTTGTTAAAATGTTCATCCTCACTGTCAGTAATTTTAGGTGAGATATTGTGAAAGAGGATTGTGTGGATGGAAGTGGTATCTGTGTCACAATCTGGGGACTGGTCAGTGATCGGTGTGTCCCCTATTGATTCAGCAAGTGTGGTGCATTAAAGAGTAGATAATTCCTAGACCATGTTAGTGTGTTTGCTGACATCTGCAGGATAAAAACCATCTAAAAGGTTAAAAATATGGCAGGATGGTTTTGTTACTCTGTGATGTTAGCATAGCAGAATAAACACAGCTGCAGCTAATAACATTAATAAAGTACTAGCAATAATAAGATTCCTAGCAGCCTGCTTAAAACTACCTGACAGACCACCAAGATTAGTAACGATAGGGCTGATGGAATTTTTGGGACCAACCAGAATGACCCCAGACCTATCATTAAATTTAAGAAAATTTTGGAACATCCATGATTTAATAGACAGGCAAGATGTGAGCTTCGCAAGGCTGCTAGGATCTGTGGGTTTTAGTGGCATGTATAACTGAGTGTTGTCATCATAAAAATGCTAAAACACATAACCTGGCCATGAGGCAGCATGTATGTAGAAAACAGAATGGGGCCAAGAACTGAGCCTTGAGGGACACCACAACACAACTGAGCCATCAAGGAAGTAGAGGTAACCAGAACAACAGAAAAAGTTCTGTTGGAAAGGTAAGAGCATGATAAATTAAGCCGAGCCTTTGATGCCTACCCAAGTCTCCAAGCGATGTAAGAGATACTGTGATTGACTGTGTCAAAGGCAGCACTTAAAGTGATACTGACCTCAAAATCTGAAAATTCCTATGATAGGCTATGTTTCGAGTTGGAATGTGACCACAGAGAAATTCAGTGGCCAAAACAGTGCGTCTGCGGCCACTCAAGAGAGATCTGTGATTGACTGTAGATGGTGTCCAATGACAAACTGAGTCGGTGGATACATAGATACCAGTCAATTTACATATAGGGTGTGTCCGTAGCGAGATGCTATAAAACCAAGGAGAAGCCGTTCTTTCACCCCCTCCTGCTAGCTACTTGGCTCGAGTTTGTGCTATTTTGCTGAGACTTTATTATTTATCTTGCTACGACGTATTGCTGTCTACCTATATATCCATCTGTCTATCTATTTATTTATCTAAATATCTACCATCTATCTATCTAACAGTTATTTGTATCATCGAACATATTATTTGCCAAGTTGTATTGCACTGCCGTAGGCCTACCACCATTTTTTCCGACGGCAAGTGATGAGCGGTACCGAGCCCCACTCATGCGAACACCCAGGAAGACAGTAGCCAATAGCTTTGAATTCATAAAACCACACCTATTTTCGGTTATGATTCAAACTCCCGATGTTAAAAAATGTGTTCAGAAAGGGCATGTCAGTCTCTCTTTAAGTCTAAAAGAATTAAAATCGAGCAGTCACCTCTGTCTGCAGTCAGCAGTAGGTCATTAGTAATATTAACTAACTATGAAGTGCTCTAAAACCAGTCTGGAAACTGTTAAAATTATTAGTATTCATAAAAGATATTAGTTGAGATGAAATGTCTTTCTCCAGAACCTTAAAAAAGACAATTTGGAGATTGGTCTGTAGTTACTTAAGGACAGGGGATCAAAATTAGGGTTCTTTAGCAATGGGTGAACAATGGCATGCTTAAAATTGTCTGAAAAAAATGCAGAGGCCAGAGAATTATGAAAAATTTGCAAAATAACAGAGCTAACAGTGGAAACTAACTCCTTGAGCAGCTTAGTGGGGATGATGTCTTAAGATGAAGGCGGAGGAGTCCATATGGGAGACTGTACTCTCTAACACTGAAATTGTAATGGGTTGAAACTGGGTAAAAGAGGCAAAGTTAACTTGGGGAATGGAAAAAATGCAAGGGTCAGGGTGGATTTGGGACCTGATATTCTCCACCTTCTTTACAAAGTG
This sequence comes from Lampris megalopsis, assembly GCA_022114975.2. Lineage (NCBI taxonomy): Eukaryota > Metazoa > Chordata > Actinopteri > Lampriformes > Lampridae > Lampris > Lampris megalopsis. The sequence continues at coordinate 179,926 of JAJHIY020000983.1, read as the reverse complement.
AGTGGGAAATTTTTCAAACAGAACAAGTGTTGATAATGCGAGAGTGCGTTTTAGAATAGAGACTAGGTATACAGAGCTGTAGTGGAACTTTAAAAACAAAAGCTTTATGGTCAGTTACAAGCATATCCACCATATCAAAACACTCGTGAGAGAAACCAGATGACAGTACAAGGTCTAAGATCTGACCTTTGGAATATGTGGCCCCTTTAACTGATTGAACGAGGTTAAAAGAGTCTATAAGGTCTAAAAAATGTGAGGCGAGCGAATGGGAAGGACAACATAGAGAAATATCAAAATCAACAAGAATAAGCACCCCGTCCTATTTAGGCACGACAATGCAAAGAAGCTCAGAAATAAAACTAACTGAATTAGGCGGCCTATACATTAAGATGCCGAGTAAATGGGGTGAGTCGTGATTAAGAAACTGAAAATCTTAAAGGAGATAAAATTACCAAAAGTTACAGGATGGAACTTAAGACCTAACTTATAAAAAACAGCTAGGCCACCCCCTCTTCCAGAGGGCCTGGGAATATTAAAATATGCAAAATCAGGGGGCTTAGCCTCAATCAGGGGAACATCGTCCCCTGGGGACAGCCATGTCTCAGTAATCATAAAAAAGTCCAGATTGTTGGAAACAATAAAATCATTTATGATACAGGACTTATTACCAAGAGATCTCACATTCAAGAGGTCAAAATTGTTTGGTGTCAAAGCAGAGTGAAAAGAAATGGGAATACAGCAAATAGGATGTAAATTGCAGATATTTGCTCCAGATATTAGGTTGTTATTGTTTTTACCATTAGACCAGAATACACCAGGCCTCTCATGTGGATGAGAGGCCTGATGCCTAATAATAGTCTGTATGGGGAAAACTCCCAGTGAGAGGGTTAATGATGGATGAAGCCAGTGGGGGGAGCTAGCGGGGGGAACAGTCCTGTGGGGTGCCACCATAGGCGGAAATGGAAGTTCCAGGAAGGAAGTGTGGGATGTAAATAGTCAGTCACGTGGAGAGGACTGTACAGCGTGCTGCAAATTGGCCGCGAGCATTCAGCTACCCAACATTTGAAGTGGACTCCATCAGTTCTGAAGAGGGAGAAATTATCCCAAAACAGATGAATAGGACTTCCAGAATGTCTAATCATGGCCTCGTTCAGGATCTTATGACAGGAAGAGGCCATCATTACCCGGGATGAGGGCTGTTGTTTTGGCTTCACAGTTGGATGGCAAGCCACCTGAACACTGCAAGCCACTAGTGGTGGGGAGGTTGCAGTGTCAGGAGGCGCCATTTTCACATAGATGTCTAGATCGGGACAAGTCGGAAAGGCAGGAACATCAGCTGGGTGGACCGGAGTGTTGTCAGACAGAATCACGTAGCGGTTGGAGAGGCTTAAGCGAGGGGGTGAGGCAGCCCCATTCGAATCTTTCTTGCAGCCGCGGACTACCACTTCAGCCCAGGATGACTGGTGGTTAGGTGTTGAGCAAGAGGAACGCTGTGGACAAGTGGAGGGGTCCCACAGAACCAGGTCCTGGATGGTTGCACTGACAGAGGCAATCCATTTGGACTGCCCAGAAGCCAGAAGGATGCCGAATATAGAGCTGCCAGGCAAGAGGAAAAGAGGAAGGCCAAAAAGGAGGTTTATGGATGTGGTGAGGGAAGACATCCAGGTGGCTGGCGTGACAAATTAAGATGCAGAGGACAGGAAGAGATGGAAACAGATGATCCGCTGTGGCGACCCCTAACGGGAGCACCCAGAAGTAGTTGTAGTAGTAGTAGTATTAGGTACAGTGGATGTTCAATGTTACAGGTATATTGCAAGGGGATCGTTTCTGACACTGTATGACTGTTTTAGGTGTTCATCAGTGAAGGCCTGTAGAAAGAAACCGTTATTCTGTCTGGTTGTTTTGGTGTACAGTGCTTTGTAGTGCCTACCAGAGGGGAGGAGTTACAAAGCACTCTACACCAAAACAAAAAGACACAAGAACAGACGGCGGTGGACTTCCAAAGGAGCAGGCAATTATGACACCGGTGTTCATCCTTGGGACACACGTTGAGGTGGTTCGCTCCTACAAATACCTGGGATTTCACATGGACAACAGGCTGGAGTGGGCTGGGAACATCAAGGCCCTCTACAAGAAGGGCCAGTGCCGACTCTACTTCCTGTGGAGGCTCAGGTCCTTTAACATCTACAGTATGATGCTGTAGAAGCTCTACCCGTCTGTGGTAGCCAGCACCATTCTTCTTCACTATTGTGTGTTGGGGCAGTGGTGCAAAGGCTGGAGATGCCAACAGACTGAACAAGCTGGCCAAGAAGACCAGCTCTGTGCTGGGAGTGAATCTGGACTCTCTGACAACAGTGTCAGAGAAGAGGATGCTGACCAAACTGTTGCCAATCATGAACAATACACCCCTCCCCCCAAAAAAACCACAAAAAAAAACACACTGGTCAGATACAGGAGCACCTTCAGCAACAGACTAATCCCCTCAAGGTGCGCCACAGAACGCCATAAGAAATCATTCCTGCTGGCGGCCATAAAACTTTGACTTCTCCCCCTACTGCCACAACACTGACCCTAGTGTTCTAGGTGGACGCTGAAGCAACAGCATTAACTGTCATTTTTATAGTTTTCATATTCAAATACTGCCTACTGTCACTCACACTGCTTAATCTATTTTAAGGACAACCCATATATCCTCCACAGTACATTTATTTATTACCTGGTTATGTGCAATATACATCTGTCGGCTTGCCATTACGTGCAATATACACCAACTGTACAATAACTGTACCCTGTGCAATAACTGAACATGTGAACATTCTGCTACATCTTTTTCTTAGTGTAAAATCTCCTATATTTTTTATTTCATACCAATGCCCTTGATCCACCCTGCTTTTAATATATATATTCTACAGGCCCCAATGACTTCAGTTTAGTTCTTTATATTTTGCATATTCTCTATAGTTTTAGCTTCATATCCTTGATATTGTGTGTATTTTTGATATTGTGTGCCTTTGGCTTATGCAAGCTGTAATGATGCTTTATGTCCCGAGGGACATTAAAGTGTCATTAAATTTCCCCCCGGAATCAATGAAGCATCTATCTAGTTATCCAGCTACCAATCCATCAATCCATCTGTCTATCTTTCTGAGGTTTTATTTTCCCCACCCTTTGAACTTTTTCTTTGTTTATTGTTTTCTTTAATATGCGAAGCTAATTTGTGAACTCCATCCATCCATCCACTATCCGAACCACTTATCCTGCTCTTGGGGTCGTGGGGATGCTGGAGCCTATTCCCAGCAGTCATTGGGTGGCAGGCAGAGAGACACCCTGGACAGGCCGCCAGGCCATCACACAGGGCCGACATACAAACAAACAAACACACACACACACATTCACACCTAGGGGCAATTTACTACGGCCGAGTCACCTGACCTACATGTCTTTGGACTGTGGGAGGAAACCGGAGCCCCCGGAGGAAACCCACACAGACACGGGGAGAACATGCAAACTCCACACAGAAGTCGACCCGGGGCGACCCCCAAGGTTGGACTACCCCGGGGCTCGAACCCAGGACCTCCTTGCTGTGAGGTGACTGTGCTGACCCTAACCCTAATTTGTTAACTCCGTTTTTGAAAATCTCTATAAAAATACATTTGATTTGTTTGTGAACTGAAGCATTTTACTTTTTGTTCTTCCATAATGAGTCGGTGTCGTAGACATGAATACAATCTTAAGTTGGTAGCAGGATGCTCTAGCAGTTAGAGAGAGTGACCTCGACCAAACCAAAAGGTCACTGGTTTGTTCTATTACAGTGAACATCACCCATCACCTGCCCCATGTCAGTGTCTGTGAGGAAGTCTCTGAAACACACTACGTCACTTTGGATAAGAACACCTTCAGTGCTTGTCATGTTAATTAAAGATGTATAGAAACTAATAATGGTTTCTGAAATACGGACTGTACCGTTGTCACAGGAGCGGGGGTGCAGTGGAACTCCCAGTGGAAGGGCAGCCCTGCCAGTTCACTCTTTAGCCTCACGCTGACCTTTTCGACCTCCTGGCATGTCAGGGTAATCTGGGACTCGCTCTGTGTGTGCTGATGACCTGAAAGACAGGGCTGAGCCACGTCGCGCAGGTGGGAGAAGAAGGCTTTCACCGGAGCATGCAGCCGCTTGTTCAGCTCCTGTATGGACAGAGCACACAGGGAGGGACAGTCTCTGAAATACTTTCAGCACAACAAATTCACCTTGTCCTTTTAAGAGAACAAAGAAATACAGATAAAGCAAGAGGGTAAAATTACACCTTTTGGTGATGATGACGATGATTCATTCATTCATCACCCAAACCGCTCATCCTTACTCAGGGTCGCGAGGATGCTGGAGCCTATCTCAGCAGTCACAGGCTGGACAGGCTGCCAGACCATCACAGGGGCGACGATGACTCATATTTGTGAGTATTTTCATAGACTAGAAAATGACCTTTGACGTTGAGCACGGTCCATCCTGAATCGCCATCAAAATGTTGTGTCGCAGATTATTTTTTTTGCAAAATATCAACCTGCGAAATGTCAGTGTGTCTCCTGCAGAATTAAAAATGCATAACGCCTATCTTCTTTAAGACATAAACATTAAATCAACTGACAAATTAACTTTCTAGACTGTTCCGGCCTTATAGATCTGTACAGCAACTCCCGATTCAGATAACGGATTAGCTGAATAGGGTCTGACATTTCTTGACAAACTTCTAAGTGCTCATTTCTGCAAACAGAGAAAACATCAAGACTTTGTCTTTTATCAACAACAGGGACCCAACATTGTCATTCTTCATTAACAAATGACAGATTTCAAAATATACCAGCTACTCTAGCTACACTCGCTAAATGTGGAGTAGTTGTAAGAAGAGTTGAAGTGACTGCAGCGGCACGGTGGTACAGTGGTTAGCACGGTCGCCTCACAGCAAGAAGGTTCTGGGTTCGAGCACCACGGTAGTCCAACCTTGGAGGTCGTCCCGGGTCGTCCTCTGTGCAGAGTTTGCATGTTCTCCACGTGTCTGCGTGGGTTTCCTCCCACAGTCCAAAGACATGTAGGTCAGGTGAATCGGCCGTACTAAATTGTCCCTAGGTGCTAATGTGTGTGTATGTCAGGTGTGATGGCCTGGCGGCCTGTCCAGGGTGTCTCCCCGCCTGCTGCCCAATGACTACTGGGATAGACTCCGGCATCCCCGCGACCCTGAGAGCAGGATAAGCAGTTCGGATAATGGATGGATGGATGGATGAAGTGACTGCTTAGAAATCACAGGAAAAAAAAAGGTATCTCATGCACAGTTACCACAGTTATAAATAAAAAAACATTACTGCACAATTATCGTGCTTTTTAAAAAAAAAATATTCCGCCCCCCTTTTTCTCCCCAATTGTACCTGGCCAATTACTACTCTTCACATCCGGTTTCCCACCCGCAGACACGGCCAATTGTGTCTGTGGAGACGCACGACCCAGCTGGAGGTAACATGGGGATTCGAACCGCCGACCCCCATGTTGGTAGGCAACGGAATAGACCACTACGTTACCCAGGCGCCAATTATCTTGTGCTTTCAGTTAATTTCCCACCCTGCATACCTGTGCTCTGCTCTGAATGGCTGTGGTTGTCATTCTCTCCTGCCATACGCACTGCATGTCCGTCAGCAGGATGCAGTACTCCGCGTCTCCAAACCAGGTTTTAGCAAGGAGCTGGCTGCCGCTAATATTCAAAGGGAGCCAGGGGCGCTCCAACAAGACCTCATCCGGGACTCCGCTGCCCTCCATCACGACAGGGAACCAAGTATCCCAAATGACACCCTTAGTGGAGAAGACATATATTTAAGTTAATGGACCATATCACATGAAAACAAACTGCAAGACACTTCCATGACATTTTCCCCCTGTCCAGCATGCTCCAGGGTAGGTGTGGGGGATTACGGAGCTGATTTTAGGATATGTTCTATGGTTTGATAAGTATTATTCATCGTTTCATTATGACTAAATGTCAAAATATCTAGTTTGGGGAGCAACGCACATGGCCAAACAACTATTTGACAACACTGAGGTTTGGGTGGACACAGGTGGAAACCCTTAGGGCATTAACATTTTGACATTGTTTTATGATGTCAACCCAGCCACTGAGGATGCACAAGCCAGCGCATTCTTAGTGCCGGTCCCAAGCCTGGATAAATGGGGAAGGTTGCGTCAGGAAGAGCATCCAGCGTAAAACCTTTGCCGAATCAAATATGTGGATCATAAATCAGATTTCCAAAGCGGATCAGTTGAGGCCCTTACCAATGGCTGCCACCAGTACTGTTGGCCAGCAGGGTGCCGGTAGAGATTATGCTTCTGTTGAGCAACGGAGAAGGAGAGGGGGAAGGTATATCTAGAGGCAGCGGGAGAGGAGGAAGGGTAGGAGTGTGGAGGTGGGAGTCAGACTTTGAATGTTGGCACTATGACTGGTAAAGGGAGAGAGCTGGCTGATATGATGGAGAGAAGGAAAGTAGGCATACTGTGTGTGCAAGAGACCAGGTGGAAGAGGAGTAAGGCCAGGAGCATCAGAGGCGGGTTCAAACTCTTCTACCATGGTGTGGATGGGAGGAGAAATGGGGTAGGAGTAACCCTGAAGAAAGAGTATGTCAAGAGTGTGTTGGACGTGGAGGTGATGAGAGTGTTGGACAGAGTGATGAGTATGAAGCTGGAAATTGAAGGTGTGATAATGAATGCAATCAGCGCATATGCCCCGCAAGTTGGGTGTGAGATGGAAGAGAAAGAAGAATTCTGAAGTGAGTTGGATGATGTGGTGGAGAGGGTACCCATGGAGGAGAGAGTGGTGATTGGAGCGGACTTCAATGGGCATGTTGTTGAAGGGAACAGAGGTGATGAGGAGGTGATGGGTAGGTATGGTGTCAAGGAGAGAAATGTGGAAGGACAGATGGTGGTTGATATTTTGAGAAAAGGATGGAAATGGCTGTGGACCAACTACGTATTTCAAGAAGAGGGAGGAACACAGGGTGACGTACATGAGTGGAGGAAGGTGCACACAGGTGGACTATATCTTATGCAGGAGGTGCGATCTAAAAGGGATTGGAGACTGCAAGGTGGTGAGAGGGGAGATCGTAGCTAGGCAGCATCAGATGGCGGTCTGTAGGATGACTTTGGAGACCAAGAAGAGGAAGAGAGTGAAGGCAGAGCCGAAGATCAAATGGTGGAAGTTGAAGAAGGAAGACTGCTGGGTGGAGTTCAGGGAGGAGGTAAGACAGGCCCTGGGTGGTAGTGAAGAGTTGCTGGATGGCTGGGCAAGCACTGCAGAAATAGTGAGGGAGACAGCTAGGAAGGTACTTGGTGTGTCATCAGGACAGAGGAAAGAAGACAAGGAGACTTGGTGGTGGAATGAGGAAGTACAGCAAAGTACACAGAGGAAAAGGTTGGCAAAGAAAAAGTGGGATAGTGAGAGACAAAGAAAGAAGACATCAGGGTAAGGAGATGCCGCATAAGGTGAAGAAAGAGGTGGCGAATGAAAAGGAAAACGTGTACGGCGATTTGTATGAGAGTTTGGACACTAAGGAGAAAAGGACTTGTACCGACTGACTAGACAGAGGGACCAAGCTGAGAAGGATGTGCAGCAAGTTAGGGCGATCAAGGATAGAGGTGGAAATGTGTTCCCAAGCGAAGAGAGTGTGTTGAAAAGGTGGGAGGAGTACTTTGAGGGGCTGATGAATGAAGAAAATGAGAGAGAGAGAGAGGGTTGGATGATGTGGGGATAGTGAATCAGGAAGTGTGGTGGATTAGCAAGGAGGAAGTGAGGGCAGCTATGAAGAGGATGAAGAGTGGAAAGGCAGTTGGTCCAGATGACATACCTGTGGAGGCATGGAGGTGTTTAGGAGAGATGGCAGTGGAGTTTTTAACTAGATTGTTTAACACCATCTTGGAAAGTGAGAGGATGCCTGAGGAGTGGAGAAGAAGCATACTGGTACCGATTTTCAAGAACAAGGGCGATGTGCAGAACTGTAGCAACTACAGAGGTATAAAGTTGATCAGCCACAGCTTGAAGATTTGGGAAAGAGTAATAGAAGCTAGGTTAAGAGGAGAGGTGATGATCAGCGAGCAGCAGTATGGTTTCATGCCAGGAAAGAGCACCACAGATGTGATGTTTGCTTTGAGAATGTTGATGGAGAAGTATAGAGAAGGTCAGGAGGAGTTACATTGTGTCTTTGTGGTTTTAGAGAAAGCATATGACAGGGTGCCGAGAGAGGAGGTGTGGTATTGTATGAGGAAGTTGGGAGTGGCAGAGAAGTATGCAGGAGTGGTGCAGGACATGTATGAGGGAAGTGTGACAATGGTGAGGTGTGTGGTTGGAATGACAGATGGGTTCAAGGTGGAGGTGGGATTACATCAAGTGACTTTGAGTGTTAGAAAAGCGCTATATAAGATTGATTTATCATTATTATCAAGGATCGGCTCTGAGCCCTTTCTTGTTTGCAATGGTGATGGACAGGTTGACAGACCAGATCAGGCAGGAGTCTCCGTGGACAATGATGTTCACGGACGACAATGTGATGTGTAGTGAGAGAAGGGTGCAGGTTGAGGAGAGCCTGGAGAGGTGGAAGTATGCACTGGAGAGAAGAGGAATGAAAGTCAGTAGGAGCAAGACGGCATGTGTGAAAGAGAGGGAGGACAGCGGAATGGTGAGGATGCAAGGAGTAGAGGTGAGGAAGGTGAATGGGTTTAAATACTTGGGGTCAACTGTTCAAAGTAACGGGGAGTGCAGAAGTGTAGGGATGGGCACTGAAACCCGGTATTAAACGGGCACCGGTGCTAAATTACTAAAGACCGTAGTATCGATAAGCTCTGACACTAACGGATCTGCTATCGGTACTTGACGATTTAAGAAAATAAATGTCCTGTTTAGGTTTAGTTATGCTAAATAACTGTTAGCTTGCACCTTTTATCTCACCAGCTCCATTTCTACTTTGCAGTGAGGTTGTGACGTTCGTCTGTGATGCGCTTTCACTATTCCCAACTCAGGAGGGAGAGACCTCTCTCGGGCGGAGCCTGTCGTATGTGTGAGCCGAGGGGCAGGGCCAGCTCGCACACACTCACACACACACACACACACACACACACACACACACACACACACACACACACACACACACACACACACACACACACACACACACACACACACAATGCTTGTTGCCACAAGGGCAACAAGTCTTTTGCAAGTAAGGGCAGAAACTCAAGCAATCTTTTGAAGCATCTAGCGATAGCACATCAAACACAGGCGGAGAAATGCAGTTTTCGACTGCCTGGCTCGTAGTTCATTTCTCATTGGCCCCATCCACCTCAGGTATGTTATGTGTGCTAGCAGCCTGGAGCCCAAACGGAGTTAACTAAATTACACAAACACGGGTTAATGATTAAAATTAACGCGGTCTCCAGATATGAGAAAATAAAACAATGTTACTTCTGTTATTAACTTGTACCATTTTTTTCTCTTAACAACAAGAACCCGAGGCGGCACGGTGGCGCAGCGGTTAGCGCGGTCGCCTCACAGTAAGAAGGTCCTGGGTTCGAGCCCCGGGGTAGTCCAACCTTGGTGGGTCATCCCGGGTCGTCCTCTGTGTGGAGTTTGCATGTTCTGCGTGGGTTTCCTCCGGGGGCTCCGGTTTCCTCCCAAAGTCCAAAGACATGGAGGTCAGGTGACTCGGCCATACTAAATTGTCCCTAGGTGTGTGTGTGTGTGTGTGTGTGTGTGTGTGTGTGTGTGTGTGTGTGTGTGTGTGTGTGTGTGTGTGTGTGTGTGTGTGTGTGTGTGTGTGTGTGTGTGTGTGTGTGTGGGTATGTCGGCCCTGTGTGATGGCCTGGCAGCCTGTCCCGGGTGTCTCCCTGCCTGCCGCCCAATGAC